>VDFB02023755.1:209032-331401 GCA_007258455.2 Sequoia sempervirens | reverse complement strand
TGCGTAATATGGGTAATCCACTCATAGAGTGCAATCTGGAGATAAACACCTTGTGGACCATAGGTGTTGACAATGTATCTATTTCCATCATCATATTGGTCTAGATTAGTAAACCAGAGTCGGAAAGAATTACCATGGTAAGAGGTTTGTGAGTGATGTTCAGCATGGGGTCCATGAAGATATCCTCTCATGGTTGTGGCAAGACTTTCAGATACCCAATAGAAACCTGAGGTACTAACTGCATATTGTGTTGGGTCACGCGGTTTTTGCCAGGTGACATCCCAGGGTGTTGGTATTTCAATTTCATTTACATCTTTTGGTAGAGGATCTCGATATCGATGATCAGCAGGTAAAAAGGACGGTGGTTCAATTCGAAGGAACCCTTCACTTTGAAGTAGACCTTTATAGTTGAAGTAATGCTCCCGGGAACTTTGTCGTATAGGCTCAAGATTTTCCTTAGTGATATTAGTGAGATTGTGTCGAGTTACACACTCGAACGCCATCGCTGGTTTCTTGATGAAATTCTTGACTGAGATAATCTGCAAGGTAATTATGTTTACCTTTGATATGTTCGATGTCGTAATCGAACCTAGAGATGAATTCTTCACACCTAAGCAAGCGATTTCTCTTATCTTTATCTTTGGTGTCAGCATTCAGGAAGCTATGTACATGCTGGAGATCAGACCTGACAAGAAAACTTTTATCAACAATAAACATCATAAAATGTTCAAAAGCTTTAACTATTGCTAATAGTTCTTTGTGAGTGAAGTGGTAATTGCATTCGGCTCCAGTAAAAGTGCCAGAGGCATATCGGACTGGTTCTTCAATTCCACTTTCATCTCGTTCTTTGAGAACAGCTCCCCAACAGGATTCAGATGCATCAATTTCAATTATTTTGTATCCGCTTCCAGGCAATCGTAGAGTAGGAAAATTTTTACATCTCTCTGTGATGCGTTGAATCGCATCATAGTGCTTCTGCTCAAATTTCGGTTGATCTTTTCTGAGTAGATGGCAGAGGATTCTATAGTCTTTGGCAATGTGTGGATAGTGTGCAGCAACATAATTAATAAGGCCGAGAAACCGACGCAAGGTATTCTCATTAATGACCTTGACAGCAAAGATACGGTTTAGGATGTGCTGCTGCACTTGCATGTGTCCTTCCTCAAATAAATTTACACCTAAAATGATTATTTCTTTTGCAAGTATATGAAATTTATCTGGGTTTAATACCAAACCATTAGTCTTACAGAGCTCATAGAGAGTTCGCAGACTTCTCAAATGGCTTCTGACACATTTAGAAAAGACCAATATATCATCAATATAAACAATAATCTCTTTATGATATTTATGGAATACAGAATCCATAAATCTTTGGAAAATTGAAGGTGCAATTTTTATACCGAAGGGTAAGACCTTCCACTGGTATAAACCTTGAGGTACGCTGAACGCCGTTTTGTACCTGTCAGAAGGATGGATGCTAATCTGCTAGAACCCTTTTGTTAAATCAAACTTAGAATAAAACAGGGTTCCTTGAATATTATGCCATATAAAATCTTTGGAAGGTAAAGGATGTTGGTTTGATTCTAAAACATTTGTTCAAGGGTTTGTAATTAACTACTAACCATTTTTCCGCAATCTCATTACCTTCTTCATCCATTTTTGGGACGTACATGGCATGGCAGCTGTATGGCGAGGTACTTGGCTCGATGAGATTAAGATCCAGTAACTTCTATATTTCCTTTTCACAGAGGGATCTTTCATCCCTGTTCATGAGAAAACTATTGGCCCTACTTTTTGGCTCGATGTAGTGGCCATCTTCATCTTTCTTTAAGGGTAATTTACAGATGAAGTTTCTTTTCATCTTGTTCAGGTCCTTCCTGAAAAGATGTTCTTCAAACAATTTTCTGACTTCTGCTAATTTGCCTTCATGACTTGTGAGTTCTCGGGCGATCCAGGAGTAGTTTGCTTTCTTCTTTGTCTAGAATACTTCTGGAATAGGGACGTCCTTCTATATCTTTGTTGAAGGGGTAAAATCCCTGAGAAGAGAGAATTTGTTAAAATGATCAAAACAAACATGGTTACAAGTTAGTTCAATAGGACTTCATGTTTGCATGGTTGGCATGCCTATAGCTGCGTCACAGTCGGGTAGTTCTGTATGAATGAGCCTTAGATGATGTTGAGTACCATCTGGAAACTGAACGGGCGCCCATGCACTCCAATAGGAATATCCTTCATGGCCTCCAAAACTAATTTTAGTTTTAGTAGGTACCCATTGATTTTTAGGGAAGAAGTTATATCTGGCAATATTTAGATTTGCACTAGTATCTAAAATTATCTTAAGGGGGTAAGCTTTAATACTTTTAAAGTGATTAGTAAAGTTGCTTACCGAACTCTCATATCCCTTGATCATGTGGCTGAAGTATGGAGCCTTCTCGGAGTCTGTTGGACTAGGAATTTCATTGAGGAGGGGCTGTGTGAGTTCATCACTGTACTTTTGTTGTACTGCTTCAAATTCTGTATCATCATTAAGTTCTTTAATATGGACACCAGATGCTTTGGCTACCATATTGAGAACTTCAAATGGTGGGGGCATTCCTCTTGCATAAGTCTATCTTTGCTGACGATAGCTTCTAGCCTTTGTTGAGGGAGTAGAGAAGATATTTTGTGAACTGTTGGAACTTCCTGGTTCACTTCGCTACATTTGAGTGTGCAGGTAGGCTTCTAGAGCAGGTTCTTCTTGCTTGGCATCTTCTTGCCGGTCCATCATTTCTTCTTGTTGTAATTCTTTCAATTCTGTTGCAGCTTCTTTCAAAACCTTTTGTAAAAGCAAGATCCGCTGGTGTCGCCAAGCTCTTCTACTTTAAGTAGAAGTTTCTTGAACAGGGCTCAGAGTTTCATGGCAATACAACCACTCCAATTCTTCTTGTTCTATTTGTTGGAGTCGTTTGTGTCTTCTTTCTTCATCATACTCAATTTTGGCTTTAGTCTGGAAGATCTGTTTTCCAGATCATCAACTCATTGGTTGCGTGATTGCCACATATGGTAACCATCTTTACTTCCTCTATCCTGAATGAGTTGGAGGAGTGCTTCTCTTTCTGCTTGTTGTTCTTCTAGAACTTTCTCAGGTTTGTAGAATCTTCCCTTGAATTGCATCATGTTACTGTGCATGAAGGGAATCTCGAGATCCAACTCTTCTTCTAGTTCTGCCTCTTCAGTGACAACTTTCTTCTTCAGATTCTTCTAATGAGTGAAAATGAACACAGTCTGAGTCTAACTCAGAAGCTGTTTCATTGAAGTAGTAATACTCTTCTTCTGTTTCACTAAGCATCTCCCGCATCAAATGAACCTTTTTTTACCTTTGCTTTTCCCGCGTTCTAGACACTTATTTGCATAATGCGGGCCTTTACAAATGTAATAGGTTGGTTTGTGACCTTTCTTAAAGGACTTAGGAAATTCCCTTTTCTTTTTAAAGAAACCTTTCCGTTTCTTTTTCTCAGTCTTCTGACAGCTTTCACAAATTGTTTTCTTTCCAGAAAACGTCTTTTTCTTGGATCGTAAAATACGATCAACTTGATGAAGCTTACTAATAGGGTCACACCCATAACCTCTTTTCTTTTGTGCGGTGCGCATGACTGCAACTTTGATAACTGGTCTGACTGTTTTGATGAGAATTCTTTCCTCGCCAGCTTCCAGTATGTTTTTGTTGAGTTCTTTGATGAATTCAAAGAGCTCAATCATGGTGACGGCTGCCCATCCCTTGTTCTAATCTTGGAGCCGTTCCAAAAACTTGGTGTAGTATAACTCACCAACATCTTCAAAGGATTGTAGGAATCCTTTGCAAAGTTCTTCAGTCATGGCCTTCCCTGACTTGCAGAAGTTGGTGAACTGCTCTTTGCAATACTGATTTAAATATCTTAAATCACAACACCTATTTGTAACAAATTTGCTAAGAGCTTCTTCTTCGAGTGTTGTGGTGCTTCCTACAAAGAGTCTAGTTAGTTCTCCAGCTACTGCTCCCATACCTTGTTGTATAAGGTCAGCTTTGTAGGTCTGGTCTAGTTGACCCCAGACTTTAGTTGCAACACCAGTGAATCCGTTCAGAGTAGCTTCAATGATTTCTACTGGATTCCATTATGGTGTGGCATTGCATTGATTCTCGACCCATCCTGAAAGTGCTTCAATCATGGCCTTGTTCTCAAGAGGTTCATAGGTTTCTATTTTGGACCATGGTGGAAGATCTTGAGTTCCTTGGGACTTCAGGTTTGGCAGGAATGGATCTGCTGGAGTGCTGGTAGTGGCCTTAGGTATTTTGGCCATGTTACTGGTCTTCTTTTCAAAGGTTCCCTTCTGAGGGTTGAAGACCTCATCTGCAGTAGTTCTTGTAAAGGAGAACTGTCTTCCTCACTCTTCAATTTCTTGAGCGATTGTTTGACCTAGTGGTCGCCTTCTGGCTATTCCACTACTACTGGCTTGTTGACTAGCAGGTTCTGTGACTTGGTCACCAAAAGGCCTAAAGCGCAAACGCTCTAGCTTTTCAGAGATCTGGTTTGAAGTTTCCTTCAATTGCTCCTGATTTTCTTGAAGTGGTTGAATCTTAAGGGCTTCAGTTTCTATTCTGTCAATCTTGTCTTCAGTACCTCCTACTTTATAGGAGAGATGGTTGACAGTTAGCTCAAGTACTTCGAGCTTTGTTTTATGGTCAAGTCCAACCTTGATTAAACCCTATTGGGTTTGTTTAATCTTAACAGCTTCTTCCTGGATTTTTTTCAAAAGATTTTGCTGTTGGTTCATCCAATTGTTAAGGTCAGCTTTTAAGGCATTATAGTCAGCTTTTATAGAATTAATCTCTTGGGTGACGAATACCTTATATTCTACATTAAATTGGGCCAGCTTGGCTTGCAATTCATGAAACATCTGTTTATTATCTTCATGATCCAGTCGATCCTGGATTGCATTTTGGAGGGACCTTGCTCAGGCATCCTTGACTAAGAGTGCAGCTTTTCTATTACACAGGTTAGTCCAGTTGAGCAATTTTTCTGATGCAGTTGCATCGACATTCATGTCACTGGGACGTTGTGGCCAGTACTAGATCCACTGTTGCCCACTTTGGTCATACTTGAAGAAGTCCTTAAAAGGGGGAAGGGGTCCTTCAAAAGTATGCGTTCTTTGTCCTCCACCGGAGATAGTAACTACTACCTCTGTATCTATTTCCCCTTCTTCAGTAGCCTCATCGGGATACTCGAGGAATTTTACTGTCCTACCACCCATCATGTTACTGTGGTATCTGGGGACAGGTGGGTCTTCAGGTCCATACCTCTCATGCCAAGAATATTTATAATTCTTGCAGGTTATTATTCCATGCTCATCTGCTTCACAATCAGGATGTGAACAGATAAATGTTTTGGGAGTAGGTTCTGGTATGGTTTTTCCTTTTGGATGAATGACCCTATTTTTGGCGAATACTATGGCATGACATGTACAATTAGGCAGGTAGTTTATTGGTTTTGAACTCCAGGGTTTTCTACACTGGGTGTCCTTGCCATGGTATCTACTATCAAAGGGATTTGGCTTGTAGGGCTTAGACTAGTAAATCCCTTTTCCTTTATCTTGGTTGCTAGACTCAGAGAAACTAGATCTGGTACTAGAAAAACTCTGTGTACGGGACAATGTTCCTATACCAGGGTTAAATTCATCTTCCTCGCCATCAGAGAAAACTACATAGGCCTTGCCATCCTTTTCTTTGATACGGGATATTTGTTCCAGGGCTTTAGGTTGCTTGTTTTCAACTAAGCTCCTGTAATTAATGACCCAATTCTAAGGAATTTGGAGTTGGGACAATGGCACGGTTTTTGGTGCCTTCAGCTTTATAAGCTACTTGTCTGTCTTTGTTTCCCAGACTACACTGTAGCATTCTTGACCTGGTTTAGATCTAGGATCTCTCACTACTAGGACAGTAGTATTAAAGAATCGTGCACTTATTGCAAAGTGCAACGTATGATGTACTAACCCTATCTTCATATCTAGGCCTGCAGTTTTCCATTGGAACTTTAAGACCTAATTGAGATTTTTATCTCGGAGAGAGATAGATAAATTAGGTACGGCATCAAACTGTATAGGGCCAATACCGACACAACCACAAGTGCCACCTCACAACATATCTTTATATTTATTATGCCTGGCGTGTAACAGTGTACAGTAGGCATAAGACTCAATTTCTAATCTATAATGGGATTCAATTCCACATAATACATAACTAATGTGAATATACTGATAACCATTCTTTTGTAATGCAGCTTTCTACATTTTTTCTATTTTTTCATCAGTAAAGAGTTGAATAAACTCTTGAGTTTCATTAGTTACCTGTATCTGCCTTTCTATTATTTGGTAAACCCATTTAGACTTATATGACCATGAGCTTAGGTCAGCATAAATATCAGTAAAAGGTTTCTTTTTTAATCTAAAACGTGCAGTGGGTATTTCATTAAACAATCTTCCAGATGAGCTATTCTCATCATCCTTTGGTTCATAAACAGATCTACGTTCATAAGCAACATTAGCGTTCAATTATTCGAGACTTACTATTTCAGCAGGAGGCAGAGGATTCGTCTGTGGCTCTTCACGGTGTACATCCATCTTTCACGCTACCAGGTTCTGTAGAAGAATGAAAGTGACGATTTACTTCACCTATCCATTGGATGCTATGTCTGATGCTTTGTGCAGTTATACTATCTGGTGTACGTGCAGAGAAGATGAAGAGAGACCACAAGATCACTATCGAATGCTTCAAATTAAGCCTTAATTCCCAAGTGCTGATATATGTAAAACTGAAGTTGAAATGCTAAGAATACTTAGAAGTAAGATCATGTACAAACACAAAAGGTGAACAGGACTAGTACACAGAATAAACAGAAGAGAAATAAGTACCACTTGCATTCATAGGAAAGATCCTTTACATAACAGATATTCACAACTCACCCCAATACCATTGGGGAAGGGTGGACGGGAAGGAGGTAAGGAGGGAAAAGAAAGAACAGGGGCGGACGGCCGGGGATGAGGACGGAGACTAAGGGTTTAGCAAATTGGCTCTGATACCAATTTAAACCTGATTTGTAGTTCCAGACATAGTATGGGGGTACAAATCGCGGCTGGTTATTATAAACATGCGTAAAATAACAACCTAAGGATACAACTTGCTAAAGGACTTATACAGACTCGACTCTTCAAAAACTAAAGAACTCGCTCTGAGATTGTGTGTCCATAGCTATGTGGGAACATGATATTATGTAATATGGGTAATCTGCTCATAGAGTGGCATCTGGAGATAAACACCTTATGGACCATAGGTGTTGACAATGTATCTGTTTCCATCATCATATTGGTCTGGATTAGTAAACCAGATTTGGAAAGAATTACCATGGTAAGAGGTTTGTGAGTGATGTTCAGCATGGGGTCCATGAAGATATCCTCTCATGGTTGTGGCAAGACTTTCAGATACCCAATAGAAACCTGAGGTACCAACTGCATATCGTGTTGGGTCACGCGGTTTTTGCCAGGTGACATCCCAGGGTGTTGGTATTTCAGTTTCATTTACATCTTCCTACCTCTCTCTCCCTACCTCAAGTTCCCTCTCTCTCTCCCTCACATACACACAACCTCTCTCCACCTACCGCTCCCATTATCCTACCCTTCTTCCCTCCCTCCTTTCCCCTCTCTCAAATGCTCGATAGAGCTAAAATGGAGTGTACCCTTGCTCTATCTGATATGGTCTCTCAGATGCTTGATTGAATACTATAAATGGAATGTGTATTTATCTTCAAAAGAACATAATCTTGGTATAGTTAAATGATTTTTAATATAAAATTGGTAGCACACATCTACTGGAAAATGTGTTGATGATAATGAAGGGAAAATGCTTCTATTTGTAGACTCTTGTTGTGAACTTGAGATTAAGGACAATAAACCATGAAAAAATTGGCAAAGAAACCATCAGATCAGCAAGGCAATAATCTTATGAAGTCTTAGAGGTGTGTACGGTTGTACATTTCATCCCTATTCAAAAAATTGTTTCTTATATTTTAATTTAGATCGGAACAAGCTAGGCAGTAAAAAGAGATGCACGCTTCACAACGGTGAGGTAGCTAGTTCCCTAAAAAAACTCACACATTATGAGATAGACGGAGACTATCCTTCCACCTTCACCTGGCAATGGCAGCAGCCTCGTGAATCCAGTAACAACCCCACTCTCTGCAGGCTCAAATACACTCCTCCCTTCATCCACAAAAAACCCTTGAACACATAATCAACACGGTGATACCATCTCTGGCAACTGACGCAGCGGCAATGTGGAGTTAAAAAAACTCCTGCTTTTTTTTTTGAACTTCCCAAATGTTCATCCTCCATGCAAGTTGAAGAAATAACATTTTTCTTTTTTTTTAAACTCACAAACGTTCGTCCTCCATGCAGTTTATCTCCATTTACTTATGCTTGCCTCCGGTGACTTCCATGTTGGACCCCACACTACACCATGCCATCATGTTATGAATGTTTCTATGTATTTTTTTATGTGATTTTGTATGTACATAGGTGTGTTTTGTCGAGGAGTTAGCCAGCTCCCCATCCGATCCCCTCTTCGTTACTTTTCTGGATCAACAACTCCCTCAAACATTTAAAATATATAGTTAGGTTCAATGTTGGTACTATTTAACTTCTGGTGAGGACTGCAAAATATGCTTCACACATGCAATTGGTGAGTTGTTAGATGTGATGGCCAACAGAAGTTACCTAGGAGGTATGGTTGGCTCTGGAAGTTGCGTTGCTCATTACGAAATCTACCCATTCTTTAATCCTGCCCCCACAGCGAACTTCTTCGGTGCCAATTCAACAACTGCCATCATCACATCTAACACCAAGTAATATGCTGACAAATTTGATATAAGAGGAATGTGATGACAATATTTAATAAGGGATCTATCCACATGAACTATGACAAGGAAACTTAAATCTGTTGAAAGGATTTGTAGACAATTTGAAAAGAGAAAATAGAAAATTAAATCAAAATTGTAAAACTAAACACAAAGAGAGAAACACCAAGATTTATAGTGGTTCATCTTAAAAGATTGCATCCACTTTCAATAGGGGAATCTTTTTATTAATTCTCAATACAATGTACATAATATTCAACCAGCAACAACATTTTAATTCAGTCTCATCTCCAAAATAGAAAAATCCATCAAAATGGTCAACTTCTAAATTAGCAAATGCATGCCAAAAAGAAGTCGGTTATAATTAGAATATTCGGGCTTCACCAAACCCAACAATCCCCCACTTGAAGACCAAATATTGCTTGAGATAGTTTTTCATCGATATCCCCCATTGCAAGCATTTAGATCACAACTAGACCTTGAGAAGATTTTAATTTTACCAGACTCTATTCCAACACACTCTGAATGAGTCTTCTCCAAATCAACTTAGAGTCAAAAAAATCTTGAAATACTACACTTTCAAACGTAAGCTTACATTCCCATAGCTCCATTTGTGGACCAAAACCCCAAAACTGTAGAAAATTCTCGCCACCCAAATGCCTATCACCAATCGTCACTTTCACTTCAAAAATTCCTTCCTCAAAATTGTAAACAATGACATATCAAAGATCCCTCCACCAAGATCAAAGATCAAAATATTCTTCTCCTTTAGTTTCTCCAGAAACCTTTCAGCATCCTCCGGTATATATTTTTCACCAGCTACGTTTGTGTTATCAGCCTAGAATTTCTCCTCCTCTGCATCAACAAACTCCATGTCCATAGCTCCGCCATTCTCAACCTCCTCATTTGTCTCTATACCAATTTTTTGGGACTTGAATAATGGATTATCACAAACCAATTTTTCCTCAAGCTCAAATAATGGATTATCATAAACCATTTATGCCTTTCGATTCTCATCCTCTTCCTTAGGTTCATCTTCACTCTCTTTGTCCTTTTGAGATCCAATTTCCTCAAAAGCCTTATTCTCAGCCTTTTTGAAGTCTTATTGCATGTGAAAATCCTCGCCTACCAAATTTTGCAAGGCCTTTTCCTACACATACCTCACCTGGGTAGTGCTCAGGGAATCAGGATCAACATCACTCATAAGAACTTCAATGGCGAGATCAGCAACCAAATAGATAGAAGATTCATCTACTTCCATTAGCAAATAAAATCTAACCTTTTTCCCTACAAACAGAGTACTATAACCATTTCTTGAACACATTGTGTTTGAATCTACAACATCTTGCTGCAACTCTTCCTCTTCTCTAGACTAAGCCACAACACTTTTTATTTCTTGCATCTGCTCCATGTCACTATCTTATTCCATCATGCCAAGAAACTCCTCAATAATAGAATCAGCTTCATCATTTAATTCATCCAAAAACATCTAATGAATAGCTCCCACTTCATCATGAATCTCTTCATGGCAATGGCACATAGACATGAGAACTTGAACCCAATCATCCCAATTCAGACTTTCTTCCACATCTGCTTCGTCCATAGCTCCAGAATCAAACACCCAATTGTTTTCCATTTGCTCAATACTTCTACATGGCTCTAATACCAATTGTTGAAAATATTTGTAGACAATTTGAAAAGAGAAAACAAAAAATTAAATCAGAATTGTAAAACCAAACACAAACAAAGAAACACCAAGATTTATAGTGGTTCATTTTAAAAGACTGCATCCACTTTCAACAAGGGAATCTTTTTATTAATTCTCAATACAATACATAATATTCAAGTAGCAGCAACTTTGTAATTCAGTCTCGTCTCCAAAATGGAAAAATCCATCAAAACAGTCAACTTCTAAATTAGCAAATGCATGCCAAAAAGAAGTCAATTATAATTAGAATATTTGGACTTCACCAAACCCAACAAAATCAACCATTGTTCTTACCGATAAGTTTTATAGGTTCTATTACTACTAGATTTTAATTTTCCTTGATGTTATTTAAATAAATTATAATAGGGTTTCTTTTGTTCTCTGGATTTAAAGTAACTAGCATTTTCCATGACTAAGCACTCAAATTATCTCCTATACAGAAAAGTCTTCAAGCAAAATAGGTACAACTTTGGTTATTGTTGGCAGCTTATTGGTGATTTTACTATTATGCCTATTTGCAATCTGAAGAAAATTCAAGTCTGTGGTATTAAGGAAGCTGGCCTTCCTAAGGAAAGGTATCACTGAGCTGAGATTTTAATGATTTTGTTCTATATTAAAACAGAACAGAGATTTTTTTGTCTCATCAATTTTTTGTCAGAAAATAATCTTTCTAGTTGGAATTAAATACAAAATTGATTTCCCATGCATTGCTTATCTAGCGAATCTAAATACAGAGCTAGGCTCAACAATCAGCTAGGAACATGAAATAATCTTCAACTTGGAAAATATCAAGGCTACAACAAAAATTTCCATGATGATAACAAACTGGGAGAGGGGGGTTTCGGCTCTGTATACAAGGCAACATAAATCTAACTCACCATGTTTCCTTATTTTGGACAAGATTAAATATTATATTAAATTGAACAAGGTTACTCATCCATTCTTCGCTCTTGTTTTAGTATTTATTTTTTGTTTCTTTATATTACCCTTTAATAGTAATTTCAATATCACTCATAAAAAAGATGGAACGAATGGAATAAGCCCCGAAGCCATACAGACCAAGAAAATTCAATTTTATTTTAATTTTCATCAAAGTTTTGTCTATTGTTCAGAATTATCAAATATAATTACATTATACTTATCTCTAGACTCTAGTTATAAATATGTGTGTTATCTCGTAAAATTCAAAAAGACTCTGTAATATGCTCGATAGATGCCCCAGTATGTCAAGTTTTAAGCAATATTTTTCTCATGTTAGTGCTCTGGACTTAACATGTATATGTATAGTGAGCTATAAACTTAAGGTTTATCTATTTTGTTTTATGTCAGGGCACAATGTTAGATGGAAAACAAATAGCATTAAAGAAACTTTCTATACGATCATTGCAAAGGAAAAAGGAGTTTTTAAATGAGGTTAAATTGGTGGCTAAAATTCAGCATCGGAATCTTGTGAAGCTACTTGGGTGTTGCACAGAGCAATCTGAATTGTTGATTGTTTAGGAGTACTTGGCTAATAAGAGCCTTGACAAGATACTATTTCGTGACTATATTCCATCAAATATAAAAATGAAAGTCGTACAGTGTTTGTTCTTTAGTCTATGTAAGTGAAATTCATAAAGAATTTGATTTTCTTGATGGTAAGCTATTTGGATGTATGGCTATAGATCCAGAGCGAAGCAAAGAGCTTGATTGGCCAAAACATTTTAACAGCATACGTGGAGTGTGGGCTTCTATACTTGCATGAAGATTCACAGTTGTGGATCATTCATCGGGATATCAAAGCAAGTAATATTTTGCTTAATGAGAAAATGGAGCCAAAGATATCAGATTTTGGATTTGCAAGATTGATTCCTTACTTAAGATGAGCGTCATATTGAGACAAGGGTTGCAGGAACATAGTAAGCAGATTTTTTATTATTATTATTTCAAAGATGATTTTTTTATAATAACAGAAAATAAAAAATTTAAACATTTATTAGAGGAAAAGAATAAATCTAATTTAAGGTTTT
Source organism: Sequoia sempervirens (assembly GCA_007258455.2). Lineage (NCBI taxonomy): Eukaryota > Viridiplantae > Streptophyta > Pinopsida > Cupressales > Cupressaceae > Sequoia > Sequoia sempervirens. The sequence continues at coordinate 318,763 of VDFB02023755.1, read as the reverse complement.
AATCTTTCTATTCTTAGTATTTTTTTTTTCTAATATTTTTTTAAATGATTATGCAGTGGTTATATGGCACCAAAATATGTTATGTTAGGTCAACTATCTACTAAAGTTTATCTGTATAGCTTTGGTGTTGTCATTCTAGAAATTATATGTGGAAGAAAAAACATTGATAATATATTATCTCCAAATTCTCAAAGCCTTTTAGAAAGGGTGAGATAAAAGTAAGACATGTTATTATATTTTTTTTTCAATTTATTTTTGAAAATTATATATTTTATGAAGATGAGTGGGAATCATTTTATCCAAGTGTGGGAGTCTTATATGGAAGGAAATATTGTGGATATGATTGATAAAGCAATAATAGAAATTTTCTCTAGCAAGCAAGTTTCAAGATGCATTCATGTGGGTATTTTGTGTACACAAGAAGATGCATCACTCTGTCCACCCATGTCCATTGTATATGCAATGCTTTCAAACCCTAATGTTACCAACTTATAAAATCCCATAGAATATACTTATTTTGATGTTAATCATAAAAATACATTAGCATCAACGGCTATAATTACAAGAACAATTTCCCATACTTCATCTACCTCTCATTTGATCTACTCATCTATGATGTGTTAATAACAAATTTAAGTCCTAGATAATTCCACTTATTGTTTTGAGTGCATAATGATAGTTATAAAGCTTATACATTAAGTCTCATACATGAAACAAATTCTTGGTATTGAGTTGAGTTATTTTTACTTAATATGAAGCTATATAAAACATATGTGCTTAAACTTTAAGCATGATTATGAATTTTTTCCCCCACTATTATTTTTAAAGGATAATTGCTATAATTTTGACTAGTTTTATTTATTTTCAATTTTAAAACAACAAATGGGTGCATTTAAAATATAAGTCATAAATTTTATCTTATTTTAAAATATGGATTGAAAGGAATGGTTATATTTTTAGAGGGTTTCTATGTAATTTTTTCAATCAAGTATTCAAATCACACAACATAATTTAGAATAAGAATTAGGAAATATTTGATTCATATAATTTACACAATTATATCTAGTAGTATTTTAAATATCTTAATTGCAGTGATTTCATTAGTGGCAAATATTCACTAATTGACTAATACTTAAAATTGGAGATTCAAACTTTGGCTAATAGTACAAGCTATAAAGTGACTTGAATCGTCACATTTTTTCAAAAATTTATTTTAATCTTTGTTAAATCCCTAAAACATTTATTTTATTTAATATTTAAACTCAAAAATTCAACTTTAGAACTATTTGATACCTAATTATATCATATTCACCTAAATTTTATAATTTATAGAAGAAAGTGAAATTAATTTATCAATAATATTATAATGATTGGCTACATTATAGCAATATCACCAAATTTTCATCACCATCATTGATAATATTTATAATATAATGGAATGCAAAGTAATTAGGGAGATAATTATATAAATGTAGTAAAAACGTGTAATTATTTTCAAGTGTTAAAAAATGGACAAATGATATCATTCAAAAATGTTTTTCATAGTGCATGTTGACATTAGACAAAGGTGTTGTGTAAAGAAACAAAAGGAGTCTTCACATGAAATAGAAAGAGAGTTATGTTCTCTAAAATAAGATTGTTAATGTATGTGCATGTTAATTCATGATGTTGTATGTTCTTAATATTAATATAGACTTTAGAGGTGGTCCTTTTTGAGTGTTTAGATTTAAGGTCAACATACATGAATGCTAAAGTTGTAATTGCATATGTCAAGGAGATAGATGGGTATAATTATAGTTGAGTTTTGTGTTTAAATATTTTTGGTAGACTTTAGTTTAAATGTATATAAACATATGTGAGATTTTTATGTATTTTATCTTTTTATTTTTATTTTTGTAAGTATGGTTATATTACACTTATATTATCTTTACAAGTTAATGTAAGCACAAAAAATAAAGTAAAGATGATATCTATATGTTGGAAACAATATCAGTCTACTTTCATGAAATTTGTAGCCAATATCTATGTTAATGAGAAAAAAATGATTATAAGATTAACACAAGTCTAATATATCCACATGCAGAAAACATGTAAGGTAGAAATAAGTTATTAACAATTATTCCAATTATTCTAATACTTCAACTCATAATGGTACGTAATATGGATCTACTATATTCCATATTGATACTAAACTAATTGAGTCCCCTCATAATTTGATTGAAATAACACGAGCATAAGTCTATTATCACTATTATATATGTAGGACTTGGGAAATGATTATGAAATCTAATGACAAACAATAAATAACAATAATTCACAATTAAATTCAAAAGAGAACATACAAATTATGAAGCATAAAGTAGGTCACGTAAAGAAAATACTATAAAATTGTGTGACCCCTTTGTTGAGTCCCATTGTTCTCCTCTTTTCACCTTGGAGAAAAGTGGAATAGTACTTACTCTCAAATTTTTGGTAGCACAATAGCATAAAGCACCGATAGTATGAACATAATTTATGTGCAATGATCTAGGAGGAGGAATAGATGATAGGAAGGTTGAATTTATAGATTCTTAGTGACATTGATCAACAATCAAGATCTAAGGAGAAAATAAAAAGATCAATGGTTCATGATTAATGAAAGGAATTAATGGGGAGTTAACTAATCTCTTGGTTGTAGCTAATTAGTCACATGGATCAATTAAGAGGATTGATTGGAGTGATAATTGAGACTAATGGTTAGTGGATAGAATTGATTGCTCAATGAACTAATTTGACTAGTCAGTGAACTCGAAGTGAGTGGGAGTGAAGTGGAATTGATTGAGAGGTGGACAAAGAGTAAGTTTCAGTCAATTGTTGAGGTGGAAATGTATAGATAATTAATAATTAAATGAATTAATTATTAATTACATATGCAAATAGATAAATAGATAATTAATTAATGGGATACTAATTAAATAATTGAAAATAATTATTTATTTGGACAAATAGATAATGAGAAATTAATTAAAAACAATAATGATTTATTTAATTAATTGAAAAGAACAAGAATAATTATTGAGTTAATTCAATAAATAAGCTTATTCAATTAATCATAGAAGAATAAATGGCGATAGGAATTAATTAAATAATTTGAAAATATTTAATTAATAGTGGAGGGAAAATTTAAACATAATTAAATAATTACAAATAATCTAACTATTAAATATGACATTAGATAATTAATTAAATAATGAAATAGAAGAATGATTAGTGTGATGTGATGATGGGAAATGCTAGTCAATTTTAAGTTTCTACATTTTTTCACTCTTTGGGATAATGTGTTTTTATGGTGTTTCAGAGAAAGTATAATTTTTTTGGTGGTATGTCCCTAGTCTACCCCGACAAGTGAAAATGGAGGTGGGATGCCCTCTCAAAAGTTTGATGAAAAAAATATTAAAAAATAATAATTGTCTTAGGCAAACCCTCAAAAATGAATGAATTTGGTGGAGGATATGAGAGAAATAATTAAGTTGTTAAAATTCAATGAAGTTGTGTGGTGGGGGTCTAGTGAAGGGGATAGAAATAGGTTAGGTGATGGATGGAATTGTAGAATGAGAAAATAAGGTTTTAGGAGGGGGATAAAAAGTGGATAGGGTGGGATTTTATCCTCATTTTCACTCCTTGCTTTGTGGAAATTGATTGAGCTCTAGTTTAGTGAGAGTGAATTTATGGAGAGAACGGTGGGAGTTCCAAAGGGTAATCATTGTATGGAGCATGTGTGGACACATAGGTGGAGGGATGAAACACCAGCCAATGTAGGGTTTCTTGAATTTATTTGTCATTAATGTGAATTAATCCATTAAGTAGGGATAATTTAAGGTTTAGGGAAATGTACCAAAGTAGAAGATGGGTGCATTTAGGTCACAAATGGTGTGATTGTGTAAATCTTGCACAAATGTACTACCCAAAAGTGGTGCAAACATATACGTTAATGACTTGCATTAGTGAAATAATATACAAATATAAGAGGTTTTGGCACAAGAACTATGTAATGGTGTAAGTATTTCTCAGTGATACAACTATTGGGTAATTGTAAAATGTGTGTAATTGTGCCTATAATGGTGCAATTATCCCAAAAAAATTTGGAATGTTGATAAACTTTATGGAATGAATCAATGGGATGGGAGCCTTAGATGACCTAAATGGTACCCTTTTGGAGATAGTACAAATATTAGGTTTGTCCTGATTGACACATGAAATTGTAAAAGTATAAGGGGTTTTTGGGAAAATAATAGAAATTGGATGACTAAGTTGTCATGTTGGGTGTAGGGTGGTTGAGAGGCTCTGATGTCTCGTGAGAGGCATCCAAATGCTATTATACTTAGGTGGCATATTGATGGTGATGAGTGAGCCTTCTTAGGGGTGATGGGATTATTCTACATTACCTATATTTTGGAGATTCAAGCACAAAAGGTGATGATGATTGCATTAGCTGAGAGATGGTGTAGCAAGCAAAGCTCCAAGTTCTTATTGCTAACTAGAGAGGTGATGATCACCCTCAAGGATTTGTGAAGGATTCTACGAATCTCGATCCATGAGGAGTTGGTGGTTTATGATATAGATGGTGGGGAGTTGGCACTCAGTCGAGTGTTCATGATAGAAAACCTTGGAATAGAGGATTATGAGATTAGTTGAGTTATATATAGGAACATTTTGATGTGCTACCTATATTGTTGGTAGTAGTGATTAGTAGTGTGTTACTCCCTGAAAATAGGAGTCATGAATTTCCTATTGGATATAGGATAGTGATTGACTAGATGATTTTGGATGGTGTCATATATGCATGGGGTCGATGTGTACTAGCTAATTTGTATCTTCGGCTTCACCAGGTTGCTTACAAGTATGGAGTGAGCATAAGGTGTGGATTAATACTCCATATATGGTATGTGATCACATAGCAGTTATGCAACCAATGACAGAAAAATCATAAGCACCCAGGTTACCATGTCTTTAGTTATGATCAGAATTTGACACATTTTCTATTAAGAGATGTTCCTTATTAGTAGCAAGTGATAGATGACATGGTTGGTTTCAACTAGAGACCTTGGAGGTAGTGCAAGTTGTGGTTGAATGATGGAGAGCATCTTCCATATTTTTATAGATATGTTATTTGATTGGGGGGAGGGTGCAAATTATTCATATTTATTTACAAGATAGAGTTTGCAGATGGTTTAGTTATTGACAAGGTGTACTAGCGAGTGAGGCAATATTTTCCCATACTTTTAGAGAGGTTGTGCACTAGGGATCCATGATTAATCTAGAGATATATTTTAGTGATTTTGAGGGGTTGGTACCAATGTGGTGGATTTCACAACCAGATCCTAAAGGTGGAGATGGTGGAGGACACAACCAAGGAGGGGTGGAGAGGAGGAGCATGGAGAGGAGATATGGACTCGAGGAGGATAGGTAGGAAATTTGTCATTGATTTGTCCATTGAGATGATTGAGGAGAGGGAGTAGGTGGGGGAGTTAATGGAAGAGAGGGAGAATAGGTACCTAGTTCCCATAATGTAGTTGTTCCACCACAGGTATGGTATAGCAAGTAGTATAGTCACCATCATTAGGACAGTAGGTAGTGCAGTCATAACCAGTATGGGAGAAGACATTGCAATCCCTACTAGTAGGAGAGGAGGCAATGGGTCATGATGGGGATGGTCAAGTTGTAACTTTATAGGACCAAGTGCAGGGATTGCAAGCATAGTTGGCGAGTGCACAAGATTAGGTGCAAGGATTGCATGCACAGTTATCTAATATGATTGTAGAGAGGAATGTACAGTAGTTATTTGGATTCTGATGCAGGGGCATCTAGGTCCATGGGCAATCCTATATCGCCCAAAAATACTTGCTTTTCATTTTTCTCTCATTTTTGGTGTTTCCTTGCATCTTATGAGCTCCTTAATATGTTTGTGAAATTTTCACAAGCATATCTTTCATAGTTTGGAAGAATTTATCATTTTGTGACTTCGGCGGGCAATTTGGTAAAAGTTTAAAATTTTGAAATCCTTGAAGGTTTGGGAAAAAATCTTCTATAGGGGACTTGAGGAAGTCACAATACACCTTTGGGGAAATTTTTGTCAAAATTGGAGAACTTTGATTTTTCGCTTATCGGTGCTAAGGTTTACTCGACACTGTTTTGCAATTCCATAATTATTTTTTCCTAAATCTCATTGCAGGTCCAAGGCATTATTGATGAACATTAAGGTGGAAAGATTGATGCTCACTCAAGTTTAAATTCCAAAATTTAATTTTTCCAAAGTTTTATATTTGTTTGAAATTGCCTATTTAGAGGCTAATTGAAGATATTTCCCAATGGCAGATTTTTAGTTTTAAAAAGAATTCAAATTGTAAATCGTGATAGTTGTTTTAATGTCATATTAAATGCAACATTATAATGTATTCTGGAAAGAGCTTTCTATGGCAGAAATTGCATGCCTATAATGGTAAAGGTAGTGGGATGTGGGAGTGAGAATTTTCCCCCCCTCATTTTAGATTTATTAATTACATTTAAAACTACAAAAATGGGCAGGCATGGGAGGAAATTAATGGCTGGAAAAGTCAGAGAAAGGAGGAATAAATGAATTAAGAAGAAAAAGAAACAGGGAGGTGGCATGGAGGATATGATACGTAGGATTTTGGGGGAGATTTGGAAAAATCTATGGTAATTTTGAAGTAAGTGTGCAACAATGTGGAAGAATAGAGAATCATAAGAATATGAGCAATTTAGAAACAAAAATTAATTTGTTGCAAGTATGGAGGTTTGAGCAGCAGGAAGAAGGAATTATAGGAAGAATTTTGGGTAGCAAAAGGAAGCAACAGAGAAAGCATGTGGGTCAGATTTGAAGAATTTATGTTTTGAACAATTTATGTAATTATCTCAAACTATTTGAATGTAATAAAAAATTTAAATCTAGTTGTGTTTTTCATTTGTTTGGGTTTTATGAGTTGTTCTTTGTTGCAATAGAAGTTTTGTTGCATTATAATTTTATGAGTAGCAATGGTGTGTTGCATCAAATGGTATCAAAGCCAGTGATCTTGAGTGCATAAGTAGAGTGCCAAATGTGAGGAAGCTTATGCCAAGATCTGTGGGTGAGGATTGAAGTCGTTTTGAAGCTCTAGAGGTGGATGTAGGTGTATGGAGTCTTGTAGTTGTGGAGAGATGAGAAGACAATATATTCTCAAGAGAAGAGGTTGAGAGGGTTTCAAGATGCCTCCAAGAAGGATATAATACCTAGAAGAGTATAGAAAATACTGGAAGACTTTTGCAATGAAATGAGAAATGAGCTAAGAAATATAGCTGCAAGTTTGGGAATAAATCCAAAGCTTTAAGATGCACATGTTGAAGATGAGGAAGTTGTAGATGATCCTAAGAGAGAAATTGGGGAGCCAAGAGATGAAGGAGAAGAAATATTTATGAGAGCAATAGCCCAAATTAGTAGAGGTCGTAAAATGGAAGTCCCTAATTTTTGAGGCACATTGAATCCTAAGAATCTAATAGATTGGATTGGAGAATTGGAAGATTATTTTGAGTTTAAAAATATTAGATACCCACAAAGAGTAAGGTTTTCACAAACAAAGCTTAACAGTCATGTTGCATTGTGGTGGAAAGAGTTGCAAAAAAAAAGAGTAGAGAATGGTGAGATGAGAATAACATGATGCAGAAAAATGGTTGTTAGATTGAAGTAAAAGTTTATTCCAAGATATTATGAGTTGGAGCTATTCAAAAAACTTCAAAATTTTAAAAAAAAAGACATGAGCATGAAGGAGTATACAGAGGAATTTTACAAGATGGTGATTAGATCAAGCCATCATGAAATGGATAGATAGAAGGTGGATAGATATATAAATGGACTCAGATTCAATATCCAGGATGAGATGAGTATGTTGAATATTTCTACTATTGAAGAGGCTTACCAGTATGCTTTGAAAGTAGAGGAAAAAGTAAATAGAAGGAATCAAAATAATTCAAGAGGAAAGGGAAAGATAGAAACGGAAAAAGGAAAATCAAGTAGCCACAAAGGAAAGAAAAATTTTAAAGAAGAAACAAGTTTGAAATGGAACAAAGGAGCACAAGGAAAAGATTATTCAATAAGAGGATGCATGAAGCAGTAAGAGAGGTGTAGCAAGAAATCACATCGTGCAAGAAGACAAGGAGAGCATAACATCACCAGAGGAGGTGGTAGAACTAGAGCATGGAGAATCCCTTATGTTTAGGAGAGTGTTAGTGAATACAAGTGAAGAGGAGAATGGACCATCTCACAAGATTCTTTTTTGCACTGTATGCAAATTAGGAGGTAATTATTGTAAGGTTATTGTAGATAGCGGTAGTAGAGATAATTTGGTTTCTAAGGAGATGGTAGAAAAACTAGGATTGAAGAGGATTAAGAATCCTAATCCCTATAAATTAAGTTGGTTGCAAGAAGATCATGAGTTAGAGGTGAAAGGGAAATTATTGGTAATTTTTCATATTGGTCCTTATAAAGATGAAGTTTTATGTGATATTATGTCCATGAGTGTATGTCATGTTTTGTTACAAAGGCCTTGGAAATTTGATAGAAAGGCTATATATCATGATTGTAGAGAGAATTTGTACACCATTATGAAAGATGAGAAGAATTATACTTTGATTTCGTTGAAAGAGAAAGAGAAGAAGGTTAAGGAAATAAATCCTATGAATTTTTGCAAGTCAAAAAAACTAGAGGCAAAGGTTGCATCAGAGGTTGAAAATAACTTTTTAAGAAGGCTCCTAAGAATAGAGGTACAAGGGAGGTACATAATAATTACAGTGATACTAAGATGGAACAACAAACATCATTGGTTGTAGACATGCTCAAGTCTCATGAAGAATGAAAATCATATTTATAGAAGAAGGTGAACAATGAAATCTTACAGTGTGCAGGTAGAAAATAACGAAAAGGAAAAGAGAAGATAAACAAGAGAGAGTTGTAGAAGTTCGAAATGAAGTGAAGAAGGAGTGTGAGGAAAAAGAGGACATATGGATCAATAAAAAGCATGGGATCACCATCTCAAGCTCATCCAAATTTTCATGAGTTTTTAGCTCATGGAAAATTTCAACTTACCTGGTGTGTTTGATGTAGGAGCATCCGGGTCCACGGGCAATCCTGCATTGCCCAAAAATAATTTCTTTTTATTTTTGTATCATTTTTGGTGTGTTGTGGTAATTTTTGGTGTTTCCTTGCATCTTGTGAGCTCCTTGATATATTGGTGAAGGTTTCGCAAGCAGATCTTTCATAGTTTGGAAGAATTTATTATTTTGTGACTTTAGCGGGAAATTTGGTAAAAGTTTAAAATTTTAAAATCCTTGAAGGTTTGGGAAAAATCCTTCTACAGGGGACTTGAGGAAGTCATAATACACCTTTGGGAAAAAAATTGTCAAAATTGGAGAACTTTGATTTTTTGCATGTCGGCACCTGGGTCACTCGACACTATTTTGCAATTCCATAATTGTTTTCTTCCTAAATCTCATTACAGGTCCAAGGCATTATTGATGAACATTAAGGTGGAAAGATTGGTGCTCACTTGTTTAAATTCCAAAATTTAATTTTTCCAAAGTTTTATATATTCGTTTGAAATTTCCTATTCAGAGGCTAATTGAAGATATTTCCCAATGGTAGATTTTCAGTTTTAAATAGAATTCAAATTGTAAATCATGATAGTTATTTTCACGCCATATTAAATTCAGCATTATAACATTCTGGAAAGAGCTTTTTATGGCAGAAATTTCATGCCCATAATGGTAAAGGTAGTGGGACACTAGGAGTGAGAATTTTGCCCCCCTCATTTTAGATTTATTAATAACATTTAAAACTGCAAAAATGGGCAGGAATGGGAAGAAATTAGTGGCTAGAAAATTCAAAACAAGGAGGAAGAAATGAATGAAGCAGAAAAACAAAGAGGGAGGTGGCATGGAGGAGATGCCACGTATGATTTTTGGGGAGGGTTGGAAAAATCTATGGTAATTTTGAAGTAAGTGTGCATCAACATGGAAGAATAGAGAATCGTAAGAAGAATATGAACAATTCAAAAACAAAAAGTAATTTGTTGCATGTATGGAGGTTTGAGCAGCAAGAAGAACGAGCTATAGGAAGAATTTTGGGTAGCAAAAGGAAGCAACAAAGAGAGCATGTGGGTCAGATTTGAATCCTTTATGTTTTGAACAATTTATGCAATTGTCTCAAGCTATTTGAATGTAGTAAAAAATAAATAGTTGTGTTTCTCATTTGTTTGGGTTTTGGGTATGTGCAGGATCATGATGGGCCAAAAAGTGGCAATATGATGGGTATGTGGCTGATGACTACTTTTTTACCCAAAATTGATGAAATGAAAAGGGTTTTTAAAGGAGGTTCTCAGCTTTCCAGTGATATAAATTATGTTCTACTTGAATTTAATAAGTAATTATTATTCATTTTCTATTCAAATTACAACTAAAGTCCTGATTGATAAGCTGATTGAAAACCGTCTATAGCTTTCAAATGGTATCACAGTTTTTTGAATCCAAAACATGTGTCACATTCTATGCTTCATATACTATAGGATTAAAAAAATAAAAAATTTAATTTCATGAAGTTTTGACCAAGTTAAGGTGGTCAGACATATGAGTTTTATATTTTTTAAAGAAACAGCAAAAATTCATAATTAATTATTTAATTGGAAAAAATTACAAAAAATATACCACATTGGGGCATGAGTCCTCTTACTTATGGATCACATTCTAAAAAACATATTATCACTTTTATTGTGGTTAGGTGGTCAAATCAAAATACCTTACTTCTTTCTTTTTTCCCTCTCGGAATTTAAGTACCACCGTATTGAAATTTCAAATTTTCACTAAATAGATTTTTTTTTAAACAAACCTCGGTAGTTTAGAAACTACATTCAATTTTCTCTATAGATTCTATTCTTACATATTTTAAAATAATATAGATAAATTCTATTCAAATTTTACGCCAAGCCGGTTCAACTCCCTCATTTTTCTAAATTTTTTGGGCCATAAGGGCCTCTGCTTTTTCCATGATGATCCTGCACATACCCTTTTATGAGTTGTTCTTTATTGCAGCAGAAGTTTTGTTGCATTATAATTTTATGAGCAAAAATAGTGTATTGCATTAGTTTCAACGATCATTTAAGCGATCGTTAGTAATTATCTAAGATCTTGTACATGGTCTTTTTACAATTATGGTCTTAGAGATTACATAGTTTACACAAGAGACTTTGTATTATAAATCTCTATATGAGGGAGTGGTACCACTGGATTGACATGCTCCTAGCTTGACATGTAATAGATCAAAGAGATATAGATCTCAAAGATCAGTGATTGAGAATGTGATGTCAGGGCCTCCATCTCATGAGTCAACACTAGGGTAGAGTGGAGAGTAGAGATAGATGGGATCATATTAGCTAAGACCATTAGGGTCACAACATCAGGTACTCCTTCCCATTCTGAGGGGGGTCTCTATATAGAGCTTAGTATTAGATGATGTATGTAGAAACATTATTATTTTTGTCCTATGTGCTAATGTATTGCATATTTGTGGTTGATGAGCCCATTTATAGACATTGTACACTAATGTATCATGATACATTATTTTTGGTATATATATATATGCAATGAGATTCATTTTTGGCTAGATGATAGCTATGCATGTTATGTGATGATGTTATGGTTCTTATTTGATTTTTCTATGGGATTGATATGTGTATGTATTGATTATTTTGTTTAATGTTATGATGTGATGATGTGATGGATAGAATAGATGTTAACATGATGTAATGTTATGATACTTTTGTATATTGAGGATATAATGATGATGACCTATATGACTTATATGACTTATATAATGTTGACCTAGTGGATGCAGGGTATATACATGTGATTTTTTATGTGTGTGCTTATGGTATGTGTAGCTAATAATGGATTTTTTTATGATATGCATTGTATGGTTCCTAACTTGTGTTTGTATGCAAGATATATGGATAATATGGATGCACTATGCTTCTTCTTTTTTGTGTCATGATACATGCCTAGTTGGAAGTTAGTATGATAGAAGAAAATTGAAAGGAAGCTAGGTGAGTAGAAACAACTTCCTACACTAATCTAATTAGAGGAGAGTTATCAAAATTTCTTGTAACACCTTTTCCTATTACAATAAGAGAAGCACATACATAGAATAATGGAAATACCTAGATGTAGCAAGAAAGCATAAAATAGTGACACCAAATATACGTGGGGAAAACCCTTTCAGGTAAAAAATTCCAACCTCCAAAAGCATTGTACTTTCTCTATTACTTCAAATAATGGTTACAATATATCACCAAGTACAAGCTTCTTCAATAAGTGCTTCAACACAAACACCTATTCTAGAGTGATACTAGTAGCACTTCATTACCTGCAAACAAACTATGCATTCTACAACTCAAGGCACTCAATAAATAGAGTGTTACAAGACTCGAGAAGCATCTAGAAGGTGAGGGTCATCCAAATCCAAAATACACAATATTTAATGCCTTAGACATACATTTGGACACATGTAACATATTCCCTTACACCCTTTCCAAGTGTCAAACATGCAAATAGTCTTCTTCCAAGCTTGGACGCCTAGAATATGCTAGAAATAGGCTATGAAAGATGCCTTACACATCTTACAGTTGTCATAGAATATGTCATAGCTAACAACACTTACAATTGTAGGAGAATCTGCCATAACTGGCTAAAAATAGTTGATTCTCTTACATCCTATCATAACCTAACTTGGGTGCCAACTTTCACCCATGCATTCAAAGATGCCTTATGACACATCATAGAATTTGTCATATGCCATAGATTCCAAAGTGGGATGCCTATGTCCACTTGGGATGATTGTGTATCATCCAGCCACCTCCAACAGTGATGCCACCCAGCATGTTCCTTAGTTGTAGATTAGAGATGGTTACTTAAGAATTCCTAGTGCACATACAATGCTGACCCATTTCAAGTCTACGTCCCTGGGTTGAAAAGTTAAATTCACCTCCAAGATGATCGAATAGCTATTTAGGTTAGATGTCCAGTCTCTGAATCATGGCCATAAAAGCCTAGTTATGAGATCATTGTAAGAGGCTAATAAGGACAATTCAAAGAAATATCACGCTCTCGAAGGAAATCAAACCCAATGATACCACCAATAAAAGGACACATCACAAGAGGAAAGAAAATCACACAATTAAACATGAGTGTTGATGTATGCCCCCACTTTAAAGTGGTTGCTAACACCATTACTGTGAGCAATCACTTTAAAGTAGAATAAGACATGAGAGCTTATTCAGAAAGTTGTATGCCAAGTCATATGTTTCTTAATCAAACTACATCATGAATAATATGTCACATGTGAGCCAACATAAGGCATGTCATCCACATCCCAAGATTTCTCTTATATGTACATGAAAGTTGTTCAAATAGCCAAAGGAGACAATGACAAGTGACATACGAGGACAAAGCTACCTAACCCCTTGCCCCCACTTTGCATAGGACAAGGATGAGCCAAGGTGATTGATGAGAAACATGCTAGAGTGAAAATAAATATCAATTAGAGGAATTAGGTGTTTCAACACAAGGAAGAGCACCATAATCCTTAAGATTTTGAATTCTTTTTCTCAAAGCCTTACATTAATTAGTAGAATGACCATGAACTCTATGATATGCACAAAATGAATTCTTGCAGTAAAATTTATTTCACGTTCTTGGAGGGAGGGATATCAAACAATTTGGAGGAGTCTCAACAAGATACTCTCTTGATCCATAGTAGAAGATGTTACTTTATTATGTGACAAAGATATCTCTTTCTTGGTATAAGATGTCATACTTATGCAAGACTCTCTAGATTGCGAGATTTTGTTCTCTCCTTTTCAAGAGGGTGTAAAGTCTAAAAAATTCAAATCATTATTGTTTTGTGATATGAAATTGATGTAAAGCGAATATTACTTTTTTTCTTTCGTTTCTTTCAAAGGGTAACAATCAAGACCACTAGTGTCTATTAGTTCAGGATGCACTAATGTTAAAGTTGGCTTAGAGGAAACTTTTGTAATAGTGTTGATATTAAGTGAATGCTTGTTTTTTTTGTTTCGAGGGGCAATAACCAAGACCACTAGTCTTTTCTTGCATGTGATTCTCTATAGGGACACAGATACCTTGTTCTCTAGCACCACATCCTTTTCCACTATATCCAAGTTGTTTCATAAGTTCATAACCTTTTCCATAAAGAATTTTCATTTATTTTAGATTAGGTGGTTGCTCATAATTAAGTTCATCAAATTTTTTTGTGTAATTTGTTTCTTCTTCTAAAGTGATTGATGTGGATACTTTCGAGGGGTCTTTTGAATTTTGTGTTGACATTACCATTTTTTATTTTCCCTTTTTCGGGATCTTTGTTTATGATCTCGTATTCGCCCATGAATGATGTGAAATCTAAGGTACCCCAATTGTCTTCTAATAGTTTTGACACTTTTTCCATCTCTTTTTTCTCTTCATTCATAGGTTCCATGTTCGAAGTTGGAATTAGTACACATTTAGAGGATTTGTCCTTCCTTTTTCAACTTGTAAGCAACTTTTAGGCTCGGGACCTATTTCAACTTTTTATACCTTTTTGTTATAGATGTATATTTCATGATATGATAAAGGGTCGAAGGCACCACATGCATCTCATGAATCCATGTTCTTCCTAAAAGAATATTGTATGAAAGGTCATGAAGCATAACATGAATTGAGGTTTGTAAGGTAGCCTTTCTAACTGTAATAGGTAAAGTAATCACACCAAGCGGTTGCTTTCCTACATTGTAAAATTCTTGAATCGATAAGAAGTCAGGTTCAATTTTTTATTTTTCCACGTGCAATCTATCTAAATGTTTCACACTACACACATTAAGGGATGAGCCATTATAAACAAGGGTTCTTTTTATTCTTGTTCTATTGAATTTGGCTATTATCATGAAGGCATCACTTTTCTTTCTCATTTCTAAAGGGGGGAGCTCATGTTGATGAAAAATAATGTCTATGTTGTTCAAAGTTATGGCTTGAATTTGGGCTACCACATCGTTTAATTGCACATTAGGAGGGGTAGGAACTTTTTGTAAAGAACTTTGAATCATGTTGTGATAATGAGGGGATGTTTGAATAAGGTACCATAATGATATCTTAGCAAGATTATTCTTTAGTTGTTCCACAAGATCAAACTCCTTTCCACTTTGTGAAGGAAAACGAGGGGGACCTGCAAAGATAGGGTTAGGAAAAGGGAGGATTGTTGAAGGTGTTTTTCTTGGTTGCAGATTATTTCTGGTGTTGTATGTATGAGCAATGGTATTATGAATCAACTACTGCAAAACATTATTCTTAGGTGGGTAAACAATCAGTTCGCGTTTTTTTTGAGTTTGAGGTTTGTGTGGAGGTGGGTAAAGGATGAGTTGAGATTGAATAATATTAACTTCCCTTAGTGAAGGAGAGTCTAATGTTACTTCATCATCGTCATGTAAGGAAACTATATCACTATTGTCAAGTTATCCTTTTCTTGTGCCATGATATACTCCTTAGGAGGAAAGTTTTTAGAATAACGACAAACTAGATGTTCATGGCATTTAGAGGTTAGTTCTTCTAAAATGACTTCGTCACAAGTAGGAGAATAATCAATGGAATTCTCTTGTTCAATAATATTTTCTCTAGGGGGAGAGAAGAAAATAGGATTCTTGTGATCTTCAAACACTGAAATATCTTCTTCACAACTAGGAGAGATATCAGGAGAAGGATAAATGTGATTGTCTTGATTTCCCATGATTTCATTCTTTCTTTCTAGTGTCTCATTCCCTTGTGCCATAAATTTTATCGTATTAGGAGAGATTTTAGGAGAGAGACAAACAAAGGGTTCATCACTCTCTGTTGTTATATTTTGTAAAGTAATTTCATCACTAATAGGGGAGACATCAAGACAAGTACTACTATGATTTTCATGCTTATGAATGATTGGATGATTTTTTTCAAATAGGTCTTTTCAAATGTTAGGGACATTAGGAAGGAGAGAGATAATTTTATCATTTTCAATCCACATGTCCTCCTGACAAATGTGATTTTCATGATTGTTCAGTAAAGCATTCATAAAATTAGGGGAGGTGTTGAGAGATGAATGTGGGATAAGCAAAGTGGTGGAAATGATCTCATCTTCTTGTGTCATACTATATTTCCAAGAGGGAGGAGGAAAGAGACAATCAAGACTTTCATGATCCGCAATGATTGTGTCTTCTTTCACCAAGATACCTTTGTCTCTAGTAGGATAGGCATCGAGAGAAGAACAATTATGGTTTTCATGATTGTATATGCTTGTATCTTCTTGTATCATGCCATCCTCACCAATAAGCAGTGTAATATTAAGGATTGTATCAATGGTTTGATCCACTTTCTCTAAGATGCTTTCATAACTATGAAAGATAGTTGAAGAATGACTAACATGTTTCTTAATGACCTCATTGTTGCACTCTCAATTGAACTCATAAGAGGGGATGTACTTATGCAATCCATTTTTAACAATATCAAAGACACATATCTTGAAAGAAAACATGGAAAAGTAAATAAAGTGCAATGCAATGACCTGAAGTGAAATGTTTAAATGCAATTTTCATATTTGAAACAAGGTAATTTGTTGATTACACTATGCAACAAACTAAAAGATGAAATGTTGTAAATTCAATTTTTGAATTGAGAAATGCATGAAGTGGACCAAATTAAGCTAGATCTAATGAAATAAATGTAACAGAAACTTAGCCAACTAAAATAGATAGTTAATTGCAGCAAATAGAAGTCCAAAAATAAGGTTTTTAATGTTGTAGAAGGTAGTTTCAAATGTGCACAAGGACTGATTCACCCAGGCTAGCGATTGAGCCCCAATGGGTATTTTTTTCAAAATTTTCAAATATTTTTAAGTGATTTTTATGCTTTTTATGTTGTATGATTTGAATCCTAAGTGCAAATGCAGGTTTTAAATGATTTGAGATGATTTGAGATGCAAAAATGCAACCTATATGCACTTTCACTAATGCAAAATTTAGAAATCTTAGATGCCAAATAACTAATGCAAACCCTAATACAAATTCAATGCAAGCTAGATCTAGGATGATGGTGGAGTCCAAATCAGAAAAGGTATTCTAAATGTAGGTTCACCAAAATGTAGTCACAGAAATAGTACTCCCCACCTTTGAGACAAGGATAGGGTTCCTATTTCACACTTGCTACACTCAAGGACACCTTAGAGATCTCAATCCAATGAAGAATAGAGGGATAGATCTAACAATAAGGTATCTTAGGGTATGTTTAGAGATTAATGAGGGGTTCACCACAAATTTTAGACTTGGAAAAGACAATGAAATGCAAACCCCTAATATGATGCAAACTTGAACTAAATGACTTTAAAATGTATATAAAACAAAGTAACAAGATGTGAAATGAAATGTGTCCACATGGAAATCTGAAGATAATTGGAAGGAGCTCTGAAATGCTGGAAATTTTGACTTTTTGACCCAGTGGGACTCATTCACCATTCTGGACAAATCAGTCCCAGTTCTGGATTTTTGCACAGGAGCAAATTTCAGACAAAAGGGTATCTAAATTTGCAAAAAAAATGGAAAAAAGCCTATAGTGGGACCCATTCACCACTTGTGGTGACTGAGTCTAGTTTGGATTTTCTAGAACTTCAAGGTTTGAATTTGGTCTTCACTATCTACTCAATCTACTTCTCCAGGTTTCTAAATCTGAAACTCTGATTTTGGGGCTATAGATGACCTTTTAGTGAAGATTATGACATTGAAAATGGGGATACAACTCTAACAAGCTTGTAACCTAATCTTTAATGATCTTTCTAGCTCCAATAAACCTAGATCTACAATCACACATGTAAAGAATAGAAAACTTATTGATTGTTAATGAATAGCGGTTTGCTTGGTCAAAACCCTTTTAGGTAATTAAACCAAATGATGAAACAATGAAACAAGGACATGAATCATGAGACATAGGATATGAAACATGAACAATGATACCTTGAATGATGCCTTGTAAATGATGTCTTGTAAATCTACAACTCAACATGAAATGGGCATGAAGGATGTAGATCTTGATCTTGACAATTTAGGTGTAGAACAATGCTTGATCTTGGATCTTCAATGCTACATCACAACACTAGGTAAATAACATGCTTGATGCTTGATAATATTTGACATGATGATGGACCTCGAATTTCTAAAATAATTGATCAATAATTCTCCTCTTGTTCATGCTTTAGAAATGATGTTGAATGCTCTCTAGATGATCTTGTGAAGTCATGGAATTCTTAATTCTTGAACGCTTGACTTGATAACATGAATGCTTGATGAAATAATGATTTAGGAGCATTTTTATATAGGTAATGCACTCAAATGATCGTTTATTTGATCGCAAAGGCTAACATACATAAAATTTGACCTTAAAACCCAATTTTTCCTGCTCAAACTTTGAAAATAGGCCAAATAAGACTCATTCACCAAGTTAGGTGAATGGGTCCCACCTAGATGGAACTCATTTTCCCAAAGTGGTGAATGGGTCCCACAGGGATTATTTTGAGTGTCAAAGTGTTGCGGAGGGTGTAAATTAAGCTTATTTGTTGATATTGTCAGGTTTTTTATTAAAATATGCCTTGGGATGCACAATATGGGATCATATGGGCCTATTAATGATGATATAAAGGTCATAAATGTAATATGGCCCAAAATCCAATGATAAAGTGTGAATAAATACACTTTATAACACTAAATTAAGGCAAAAATAAGTCTATTTAGCTAAAAAGGGCCCAAAATCCCATGTGAATGTGTAGAACACATTACAACACTAGATTAGGTCCACTTAATTTACAAGCCACCTAAATTTAATGTGAAGGTGTAAATAAATACAAGTCACAACCTTAAATTAAGGGAAAAAATAGGTACATTTAGCTTTACTAGGGCCCAAAACCTAATGCGGATGTGTAAAACTCATCATAACACTAGATCAAGGCAATATCAAGTCTAATTTATTATTAATTATTCCCAAATAAACCAAGGAAAAGGGATACTTCTTTTGTTACTATAAAGCTCTATCAAGAAATATATGATAAACCAAAAGCATGGATCAAAAATCATAGTGACCTTTTGCTTTCCCTACAATGGGATCGATCACCCTTCCATTACAAATAGGACCAAAAACATTAGATGTCTCATTCTCCATCATTCCTACGGTCGGACCAATTTCGTGTAAAACTAGGCTATCCATGGCTTCGCTCCATGAATGTCATCCCTTCAATTGTGCATAAATAACTAAAGTTTCACTTTCACAATGAAATCTTTATAGTGCATCATAGTGGCTTTAACGAGTATGTGCAGGATCATGATGGGCCAAAAAGTGGCGATATGATGGGTATGTCTACGGTATGTGGCTAATGACTTTGTTTTTACCAAAAATTGATGAAATGAAAAGGATTTTTAAAGGAAATTCTTAGCTTTCCACCAATATAAATTATGCTTTACTTTAAATTTAATAAATAATTATTATTCATTTTCTATTTGAATTACGACTAAAGTCCTGATTGATAGGCTGATTGAAAAACATGTCTATTGCTTTTAAACACTTCACATTATTTGAATCCAAAACATGCGTCACATTCTATGCTTTGCATACTATAGGATTAAGAAAAATGAATTTCATGAAGTTTTGACCAAGTTAAGGCAATCAGACATACAAGTTTTTATATTTTTTAAATTTGAAATAAAAAATTCATAATTAATTATTCACTTGGAAAAAAATTACAAAAAAATATGCATCACATCTAGACATGATTCCTCTACTTATATCTAAAATATTATTAAAAATATTATCATTTTATTGTGGTTACGGTGGTCAAATAGACACCTACTTATTTTTTCCCTAAAATTTAAGTACTACTGCATTGAAATTTCAAATTTTCACCAAATAGATTTTTTTTTAAATAAACCTAGTGGTTTAGAAACTACATTCAATTTTCTACAGATTCTATTCTTACATATTTTTGAAATAATATAGATAACTTATTCAAATTTTTACGTCAAGTTGCCTAACTCTAATTTTTCTAATTTTTTTGCCACTTAAGGGCCTATTTTTTCCATGATGATCCTGCACATACCCTAACCCTTTGTCTTCTTGTGGAAACTTTTCATTAGATTTCTTTTTTCCAAAGCCTATGGAACCTATTAAACCTTGAGAAGACTTATTTTTCAAATCCTATCAAAAGTTTAAGGTGAAATGCATAGCAAAACTATCCCTTAGAAACATGCCTCAGTCCATGACCAAACCTGCTATCCTTAACAAAACCATGATTGAACCTAAAGAAATTCCAAACAACCAAGAACAACCTAAGATAGATCCTTTGCCTATCTCCTACAAAATACCAAGAGATAACGAAAAAAATCCTATCACGCCTCCTAGGATAAAACAATTTTACAAAGTTAAAGAGAAAGTGGTTGAACCTTCCATGGTTCCTTTCATTCCTCTCCTTAGGGAAGAAAAGAAATTTATGGTCGATCAACCTACTCCTACACAAACACAACTTGAAAGTTGTACTAAAAGAAATATAAATGCTAGATAGTGTAGGCATAGACGTCATGTGCTTGATCAAAGATAAATGAAGAAACAAACAAAGAAAATCAAGATCCAAACTTGACTAAAGTAGTACACAATGAGTCTCCCCATTTGTCGAAACAAAGAGATCTTGTATTACAACCACAACAACAAGTAAACCCATCTTTGGACATTATCATTCAACCTCCTATTGTGATTAACTTAGATGACGATGATGAGATTGCTAAAATTGAAAAAGAGGTGCATAGTGAACTGAATACATTATTTTCCTCTTCTATGAGCTTACACGACAATTCTCCAAAGAAGAGTGTTGAACTCGGTGATGGTCCTATTTCAGAACTTTCTATTGTCCCTTTGGCTACTTTTCCACTTTCTATATATGATGCACACATGATTGGGATGTGGAAAACCTTCTAATAGGTTGCCTCACATGTGTCTTACTAGTCCTTTGTATTATTTATTTTTCATGTGATTGCATGTCCGTAACTTGATCCCCTGTGATGTTTTTTTTTATGTATATCTCTCTTTGTGATACTCCACTATTTGTACCTACATTATTCTCTATTTTTTACATATTTGATAATATTTTTCATTTATCTTTATCATTTGTCTTGTGTTTTCCTTTTAGGGATGACACAAGGTGTCAAGACATTCATGTCTCTTCCATGTTGACCCAAAATATTTTTCTTTATCTTTTCATTTGTCTTGTGTTTTCCTTTTGGGGATGATGTGAGGTGTTGAAACATTCATGTCTCTTCTACGTTGACCCAAAAGGATTTTCTTTGTTTTCAATCTCTTTGTGTCATTCTTCCAGTTCTATGAGTATTTGGGGAATGATGACAATTCTGAGCTCTATAAAAAATATTGTAGCAAGAACATACTGACAACAAATCCATAGATCCCTCATGTATTTGGAGACTCATTTTTGGGGTAATTCCTCTCTTCCCTTTTCATGACATAGCTTTATTTTGAAACATATGACTTGGCATAGGGCTTTCCACGTAAGGTCTCATATCCTCTTTCTTGATAGCATTTATTATTTGCTACTTTAAAGTACTTACTCACAACATGGCGTTTACTAATTTCTTTAAAGTGGGGGAATATATTGGCATTATTCTTTTGCATTTCATGTTTCATGGTTAGTCTTCTTACTTCATGCATTGTTTCTTTCACTTTGTGGTGACATTGGGTGTGATGTCCTTCAGGAGCATGATCTCTCTTAGCATTGACATTCTTCTTAGTGGCTTGATGCGATACACTGCATCCCCTAAGTTGTGAATCTTATATTCTTTGATTGGTCCTCTCTTAGATACATTAGGCACAATGTCCCCTCTAATACCTTACATGAACTAAGCAAGACTCCTTTGAACGTTCTCTATATTGCATTTGCGATTTTGGTTATATAGCCACCTTGCATAACACACTTTGTATGCCTGTTGAGCCATCTAGTTTGTTCATGAGTTTCAAGCATACAAAGATTTGCTTGTCTCATGAAGCTCAAATTTTATTGTTGCATGGCACCTTATCAAAGTTATCAAGAGGTATAATTGTGGTCTAGTTGGACGGGAAGCCGAACCGAGGCATGAATTTCCCATAGCCACTCACATGTGTGGGAGAGAACATACCAATTGTGTGTACATGTGTCTCACCTTTTGGATACCCACCCATTGTACAACCTAGATTTTTGTTGCCTCAGAGTGAGTATACATTTTTTAGACAAACAACTTAGATCTCATCCACAACACGATGGACAAATGATCAAAGCTTGATCCACCCCTCCTTTGTTTTTCTTTTATTTTCTCTTTGTCTTTGGTAGCGGCTCGTATGCTTGTGCCTTTTTATTGCTCATTATATCATTTATCATGTTTTCTCTTCTATGCCTATGTTGATTTGTCATAGGATCTTGATCCTAGGGGTTTGCACAACCTGCTTGACCATTTTCCTCCTATCTTACTAGCATTGGTGTATTGGGACCCCTCTTGATGTGTGTTGGTCTACTTTAGTGTGAGTTTGAAGAATGTTCATCCTCTCACTAAAGTGGGCACTAAATGTAGTGTTGAAAAATGTCATCAATGACATTTTAACAATTTTTTGGATCCTCCTTGTTAAATCAAGCTTAATGATTCCTTGATTTAGTGTTGTAGTGTGTCTAATGCATTTGAATTAGTTCTTGGGCCCTTGTAAGCTAAATGAACCTAATTGTGCCTTGTTTAAGGTGTTGTAAACTGGTGTACCACACTTTCACACTAATCTAGGGTTTTCATTAATAATTAGGCTTCTTTATGCCTTATTTGGCCTTATTTTACATTCACAAGCCTTAATTAATGCATCTTTTCGAGAATAATCCTAACATAAACCAGCATCCAATCATAATTCATGCATTTTTAGGTTGTGTGGCCCAGATTTACTAATCTGGGACTCATACGACACCTTGGGCATATGAGTTCCACCTAGGTTTTGGGGCCCCGATCCTGATTTCACATGAATCTAAGCATTTTTTTAAAATGTGTCGCATAGTTAAGCCTAATGGGACTCATAAGCCACTTATAGCATATGAGTCTCATGTGGCCCAAAATCAAATATAATTCAAATTATTGGTGGGATTTTATCGTCCTAGATCTGATTTTGGCTTGTAATGTTGTAATTTTGTGAAATTTGGTATAATCAAGTATAAATACAAGGTTATTTCATTCATTTTTTACCTTGCAATTTTAGTAAGCATTCTTATAGAAAATTTGAGTTCATAAGATAATTCAAGTGTTTACAAGAGCACTCAAAAGTATCAAGCATCATGTCAAAGTCATCATACATCATGTTTGCTTTTGAGCTAACAATTATGATGTAGGGTTTCATGATTTAAGCAAGCTTTCAATTCAATATCTACAACATTCAAGCAAGAATCAAGATCTACATCCATTGGAGCCATTTCATACATGTTTTTAGCACTTTATTGCTAGGGTTTGGTGAGTTGTAACATTGCATGTTGTTCATTCATCATTCCTTCATTTCATTACAATGTTTGATTACCAAAACGGGGTTTGACCAGGAAAACCCCTTTCCACTAACGAAACAACATTTTTCCCTCTCTTTAGTGTGTGATTTGTAGATCTAGGTTGAAGAAATATTGAAGAGTAAGTTTGGAGAAATTTGTCAAAGTGTTCAAAGCTTTCAAAGTTGTCACCTTGTTTTGAAGATCATTAAAGGACTTCTACAGTACTGATTTTAGCAATTCAAACTTGAAGATCAAGTTGAGAATATTAAGCAGAGATTGACGAGCAGATTCAAGTTCTGATTTTCTAAAAATTTCAAACGGGACTAATACACCACTTTTCATGTATGATTCCTAGTTTAGTTAAATTTCCAGATTTCAGGTGTTTCAAACTTACCTCTACCAGATTTATGTTCCTACCCAAAAACCCTAGTCTGTGACTAAATCGCCTAGACTATCGTATGAGTCCCAACAGACATTAATTTCATTGTTTTTCAGTATTTCAATTCTTCATTCAAGCTCCTTCTGGTTTCTAGGTGCACACCTCTGATCTATCAGATTTTTGTTCTAATTTGCATGCATTTCTAGGTCTTTTATTGAAATTTTACATTGCATTAGGTTTAGACATTAGATCTTGCATTTCATTAGTCTTTCCAAGCCCTAGCTTGGTGGTGAACTGCTCTTTAGTCATTGATCATACCCTAGGACACCTTATTGCAAGATCTCTTTCTCCTACCTTGGATTGAGATCTTTAGGGTTCCTTTGAATGAGAGTGAAGAAGATTGTTGTTCTATGTCCTAAACCATAAGCAACTACAATTTTCCACCTTTCAAAGGTGTATATATGTTCGAGGTTCAAGTAAGTGGAATGCTTATGGGAGGTAAAGTGGTATGAGATATGACTTATGATGCCACAAAGGTACTAGGAATACTAGTGGAAATACCCCATGGTAGGAATGACATTACTAGTAGGTTGCATCATTGTTGTAACTTGAGGGTTGGTGTAGGTAGGAATAGATACAATGGTTGTAGGAGGAGGAATTTGAGTTCTTCCCTAACTTTGGATATTGTTTGAAGGTAAATAGCAACTAGTGGTTGAGGTAAGACACTTCCCAAAAATCTGAACTATGTTATGCACAAGATCAACTCCGTCTTCACTTTCAATCATGAGATGTATGTTATCTATGACAAGGATAGTGGTGGTTGAAATTATTTCAGTACTTATTTGATTTTGTAGGTTTGCTAAGTCTTCATGAATTTGGATTATATTTTGTTGTAGAATACTATCAACCATTGTTTCAACATTTGTCACACTACTTTAAGGTAGGGAGTGTCAAAGGTATAGTCCATACCTAGGGAACTAGTATCAACACTAGTAGTGAAAAATCTAGATAACCCAAGGTCCATGATGATTGTGTTATCGCGGGATGACATGAGTCTTGAACTTCATCTCACTATATTATTAGAAATAAGACACCAAGTTGAAAAGATCATGCAAGGGGTAATTTGTGAATGCAATGAACAAAAGATATTTAAAAGCTATTCTCTAATTTTGATTCAAATGAAATTAAGCTAGATACAATGAAATGGATCTAACAAAAAATTTGCAAATTGAAATAGATAACTAACAATAGAAAACAAGAACACAAAAATGGATTTTTCAATGTTGGAAAATGTAGTTTAAAATTTGAAAAAGAGACTATATCGCCTAGAAGGGCATATGATTCTCAATTAGGGATTTTCAAGGATTTAAATATTAAATAACAGTCACCATAGAATACCCAAAAATAAAGAAAAACCACCTGTACTAGGACTAAATCACCCAGAGGGGCATATGATTCCTAGATTAGGGTTTTTGCACCATTTTCAGCAAATTCTATGTGGATGTTATGTTTTTTTTTTGTATAATGTCTAAAATAAGTGAAAATGTAGATTTCAGATGAAATTCAATGATGCAAGATGCAAAAATGTAACCTAAATTCACTATCACTAATGCAAGATTTAGAAACCCTAGATGTAAATTAACTAATGCAAAACCCTAATGCAAAGCTAATGCAAACTAGATATAGGATTATGATACAATTCAAATCAGAAATAAGGTGTTCTAAATGTAGGTTCACCAAAATGAAGCCTAAGAAATAGGGGGGTTCCAAATATTTTGAGAGATGGAACACTAGGGTTAGGACCTAGACCTATTTCACTTAGTTTCACTCAAGGAAACCCTAGAGATCTCAATCCAAAGATGGAGTGAAGGAAAGAGATCTACTAAAGGTTGTCCTAGGGTATGATCAAAGACTAAAAGAGGTTTCACCACCAAGAAAGGGCTTGGAAAGACAAGTAACATGCAACACCTAATTATGAAACCTAATTATATGTAAGACAACAATAAATGACCTATAAATGAATATAAAATAGAACAGTAAATTGAGAAGTGAAAGAGGTGCACTTGGAAATATTGGAAACACATATTTTAATGCACACTGGGACTCATACGCCAGGTTGGTCAATTTAGTCCCAGATTTGGGTTTTTGGGTAGGAAATAAAATTTGGAAGAGACAAGTTTGAAACACCTAAAAACTAGAAAAATTCCTATACTAGGACTCATATGCTAGAAGTCGTGTATTATTCCTACTTAGCTTTTTCAAAAGATCAAGATCTAAATTTTCTCTTCAACCTCTTCTTTATCTTATTAACCTAATTTTTGGATCTGAACTGCTAAATTCTACTTTGTAGATGTTCTTTTATGGTCTTGTAAACAAGGTGGCAACTTTGACAACTTTGTACACTTAACATTTTTTTTCCAATCTTGCTCCTTAGAGGATCTTCAACCTAGATTTGCAAATCATGTGCAATGAAGAGAGGGGGAAATGATATTTTGTTAGTGGAAAGGGATTTTCCTTGGTCAAACTCCATTTTGGTAATCAAACCTTGAAATGAAATGAAATAGGAAGGATCAATGATGAATGAATGAAATTATATGTTGTTGTAATGATGAAAAAAGGTCCCCCTAACATGGCCTTTATTTAGTGTTGTAATGTGTTTAACACACTCACATTAGGTCTTGCACCCTTGTGAACTAATGAATTTAAATGGTACATTGCTAAAGTGTTGTGAAGTGTTGTAACACACTTTCACACTTTCCTAAGGTTTTAGTAATTAACTAAACTTAATAAACCTCTTTTTAATCAAAATGTACCTTAATCATGCCTTATCTAAGGTATTGTAAAGTATTGTAACACATTTTCACACCTTTCTACGGTTTTATTTATTAATTGGGCTTCTTTATTCTTTAATTGGCCTTATTTTGCATCCACAAGCCTCATTTAATTCATCTTTTCAAGGATAAACCTGAGACAAGCAATTATCCAATCATAATTTAGGTGTTACAAATAATATGGCCCAAATTTAGTGATTTGGGACTCATTCACCACCTTGGGCAAATGAGTCTCACCTAGGTTTTTGGGTCTCGAACCTAGTTTCACACCTTTCTAAGCATTTTTAAAATTGGTCCCATAAATTATGCCTAATGGGACTCATTCGACACCTTGGGCTAATGAGTCTTGTGTGACCCAAAATCAAAATTAATTCAAATTTTTGGTGGGATTTTATCCTCTTAGATGTGATGTCAGCTTTTAGTGTTGTAATTTTTGGAATTATCGCATAATTAAGTATAAATACAAGTTTATATCACTCATTTTACACCTAGCAAGTTGAATGAGCATCCTTATAGCAAGTTTGAGTTCACAAGAGAATTCAAGTGTTTAAAAGAGCCTTCAAGAGTAGATTATCAAGCATTTTAGAGCATTCTTCAAGCATCAAGTATCATGCGAAATTCTTCATGAATCATGTTTGTTTTTTAGCTAACAATTGTGATGTAGGGTTTTATGATTCAAGCTAGCATTTCATTCAAGATCTATCATATTCAAGAAAGAGTCAAGATCTACATCCATTGGAGCCATCTCACACATTTTTGCAACACTTCATTGCTAGGGTTTGGTGAGTTGCAACAATATATTTTGTTCATTCATCATTCTCCATTCCTATTCCATTTCATTTCAAGGTTTTATTACCAAAATGGGGTTTGACCAAGGAAAACCCCTTTCTACTAACAAAACAACATGTTTCCCTCTCTTTAGTGTGTGATTTGCAGGTTTAGATTCAAGATATATTGAGGAGCAAGATTGGAGAAATTTTTCAAAGTGCCTAAAGTTGTCAAAGTTGTCACCTTAGTTTGGAGAACATTGAAGAACACCTACATGTTGATTTATAGAGATTTGGATCTAGAAACCTAAAGAAACAAACTGAGAAGAGCAGATTCAGACCTTGAAGTTTCAAAAAACCATAACTAGACTGATTCACCACTTTTATTGAATGATTCCTATTTTAGGTCAAAATTTAGATTTTTATAGATTTGGATACCCATTTTCCATATTCTTGTTCCTGCATAGAAACCTAGATCTGGGACTAGTTCACCCATCTTGGCATATGAGTCCTACTCTACATTAAATTCAAGATTTCCAATATTTTAGCCTTCCTTCTAGTCATCTTTAGATTCCCATGTGCATAGATTCCCAGGTGCACACATTCCATCCTACAACTTGTTATTATGTTTTACATAGTTTTCTAGGTCATGTTTAAGGAAGCATTGCATCATCTTAGAGTTTAGTATTATATCTTTCATTGCATTTGTTTTCACAATCCCTTGCTTGGTGGTGAACCCCTCATTAGTTCATAATTATCCCCTAGGACAACCCTATTGCAATATATCTCTTTCCTCTTTGCATTGAGATCTCTAGGGTTAACCTTCAATGAAATGATTGGAAAGTGGGTGTGCTTTATGTCCTAAACCATATGAAAGCACTCTTAACCCATTTTATTTTCTTTCATTTTGGTGAACCTGCATTTAGAACATTATAATTTTGATTTGGAGTGCATCATCATCCTAGATCTTGCTTTAACATTGTATTAGGGTTTGCATTATTTAATTGGCATTCTAGGGTTTTCAAATTTTGCATTAGTGAAATTTTATATAGCTTTTATTTTTACATCTTACATCATTAAAAATCATACAAAATCTGCATTTATACTTAGGTTATAGATCGTATAACATAAAACTCATAAAAATCAATTAAAATTTTTTGAAAATTTTGAAAAATAACCTCGCTAGGACTCATATGCCCCTTTGGGTGAATCAATCCCAGTGTAGATTCTACACTACATTTTTTGGCATTCAAAACATTGTTTCTAAGCTTTTGTTTGTTGTTGATACCTTTTTGTTTTAATTTATAGAATTTTTGTTATAATCATTTCATTTTTCTTAGCTTATATTACATTTGCATTCATCTTGCATTAAGTACCCCTTGCATGAGTATTTGGTGTCTTATTTCTAATACTATGGTGAGACAAAGTTTGAGAATCATGTCATCCCATGATAGCACAATCGTCATGGATCTTGGGTTGTCTATCTCTTTCACTCCTAGTATTGGCATTAGTACACTAGGTATGGACCATACCCTTAACAACTCCTTTCCTTCAAGTAGTATGATGCAAGTTGAAACAAGGATTGGTAATATTCCATAAGAAAAAATAATTCAAATTAATGAAGATTTAGCAAACCTACAACATTAAGTGAAAAATGACAACATTTCAACTACTGCCATCCCTACTATTGATAACATTCACTGCATGCTTGAAAGTGAAGATGGACTTGACCTAGTGAAATACCTAGTTCAAATATTTGGAAAACACCTCACCTCAAAAACTGGTTGTCCTTTACCTACAAGCAATGTCACAAGTCAAGGAGGAACTCAAATTCCTCCTCTCACAACAATGGCCTTAATTACTACCTATACCAACCCTCAAGTCACAACAACAATGCAACCAACTAGTAATGTGATTCCTTTCTCGGGTATTCCCATTTGCATCCCTAGTACCTTTGTGGCATTGCATGTCATATCTCCTACCACTTTACCACCTATAAGCATTCCATTCACTTGTCCCTCGAACACATACACCCCTTCACCTTTTTTACCTCTATCTCATAACACAAGAAATGACCCTCTCATAAATCAATTATTCCAAACTGTTTCATCCCTTCAAAAACAAATTTCCACCATCAACCAAAATCAAAACGGCCCACATACATATTATATCAAAAGTAGCACATTGTCCTTGGAGATATTGCGAACACCGATGCCACAAGGTGTAGAGGTGCCTAGATTCGATAAATATGGGAGAAAGGTAGATCCTTCTAACCATGTTAATGCTTATACCAACTTATGTAGTGACTTTATCCTTGATGATAAACTCTTGGCTAAGCTTTTCGCTAGGTCCTTGAAAGATATTGCCTTGGAATGGTTCTCTTCGTTACCGAATAACTCAATTCGTTCATTCAATAAACTTGTTGAAGCATTTTTAAACCATTTCCAAGTGCATATGACCCCTAAGATGACCTTGGCCAATTTGATGAGATGCAAGCAAAAAGAAGAAGAAAAGATAACTAACTTTATCTCACACTACCAATTGTTTTATTCCCAAATTGATGTCAAGGTCCCCTATCCTCACCTTTAAATATGTTCATAGAATATTTGCAAAGTAAGATACAAGACATGCTTACCATGATGAAATTTCCTCCTTTATGCACTTATGTACTGCCCTCCATGATTATCAAAATTCGGTTATTAGTCAAGATACAAAATCCACCTCCAGCCATACTAAGAAATTTGAGTCCGCAAACCAAAACAATTTCCAACCTTTTAGAAAATAGAATAAAGGTTTCCTTCAATTCAATCCCCCTCAACAAACAACTTAGAATGTCAATAACCAAGTATTTGTTGTTAAATCCACAATACCCTTCAGCTATAGGGACCCAAAAAGATAATTCACTCCCTTACTCAATACCCTTCATAACACAATAACACAACTCCTAGAATAGAATATTATTACCTGGCCTCCTATTAAACAGCCTAATCCTAATAAGTCATTACTTGCAAACTTTATAGACCAAATTCTTACTTCCATTATCATTGATAAAATAAACATGACATGAAACATTTTAAGCATCTTAAACATTATGTGCAAGACCTCATTGATTCTATTCATCTTTCTATTGGAGGTGTTAATGATCAAGGAAATAAGTCTATTGCCCCTCCTAACCAAAATTTGTAAATTTTTACCAACCTTATACCTAACCATAACATTTCATTTGTCAAAGCTAGTGAAACTACAAAGAATGATGTGATGAATGTTGATACAGATGATGATAACAATGATTTTATTCAACATGATCCTATAGATAATGATCCTCTGGATAATATGGTAAGAGTGATAGACATCATTACTCGTAATGGCCAAACTAAAAATCCTCTTAAGATTGCTTTCTCCTCTAAATATATACTTAAACATGCACCTGATGATCCTCTTTACATAGCCAGACGAATTTATGACAAGCCCACTAATGGGATATTAATAGATCCTATCTATGGAGATAACGTGATCACAGAGGAATTCTTACTTCTGCATGAGCTCTATCAAGTTATATATATGATAAACTGAAAGCATGGATCAAGACACATAATGGTTTATCTTTCCCTACAATGGGATCGATCACTCTTCCTTTACAAATAGGACTGAAAATATTAGATATCTCATTCTCCATCATCCCGCAGTTGAACCAATTTCGTGTGAAGGTAGGCTATCCATGGATTCACTCCATGAATGTAGTCCCTTCAATTGTGCATAAATACTTAAATTCTCCCTTTAACAATGAAATTTTCACTATCCATCATAGTGGCTTTAACCCGTTTTCCTCCCATGGAAAATTTTCCTTAGATTTCTTTTGGCTCGAGCCTATAGAACCTATAAAACCACAAGAATAATTCTTTTTAATGTACTATCAAAATTTCAAGGCAAAGCAAATAGAAAAATTATCCATCTAAAACATGTCTCAACCCACGACCAAGCCTACCATCCTTGACAAAACCATTATTGAGCCTAAATAAATTCCAAACAACCAAGACCAACCTAAGACTAAAACTTCAGCTACTTCCTACAAAATCTACCAAGATATAATGAAAACAATCCTGTCACACCTCCTAGAATGAAACAAGTTTACAAAGTTAAAGATAAAGTGGTTAAACAACCTCCTGTGGTTCATTATGTTCCTCCCCTTG
The DNA here is from genome assembly GCA_007258455.2 of Sequoia sempervirens. Lineage (NCBI taxonomy): Eukaryota > Viridiplantae > Streptophyta > Pinopsida > Cupressales > Cupressaceae > Sequoia > Sequoia sempervirens. The sequence continues at coordinate 286,919 of VDFB02023755.1, read as the reverse complement.
GGGAAGAAAATAAATGTATATGGTTGATCGACCCACTCCTACACAAATGAAACTTGAAAATATAACTAAAAGAAACAGAGGTGCTAGAGATAGTAGGTGTAGACGTTGTGCCCTTACTCACAAGTTACATGAAGAAATGAACAAATAAAATCAAAATCCAAACTTTAATGAAGCAATGCATGATGACTCTACCCCCACCCTGACACAAAACAATCCAATACAACAACCGTGACAAGAGTTGAACCCTTCCTTAGACATTATCATTTGACCTCTTGTTGCGATTAACTTAGATGACAATGAGGAAGTTGCTAAAATTGATGAAGAGGTGCATTATAAATAAAACACATTATTTTCCTCTTTCATGATCTTAAATGAAAATTCTCCTTTAAGAAGAGTGTTGAACCTAGTGATGGCCCTAGTTTATCACTTTCTATTGTCCCTATGGCTAGTTGTCTTCCTTTGATATATAATGAATACAATTGGAACACAGATAACCTAGTTTAGGTTGACTTGCATGTGCCTTACTAGTCTCTTGCATTATTTCTATTTGTTTTTCTTTTCATTGATTGAATGTGTGTAATGTGATCCCCCATACTATGTTGTTTGATGTATCTCTTTCTCTTTGTGACATTCCTCTATTTGTACCTTTCATTTTTCTTTATGTCGTAAATCTTTTACTTTTCGCCTTTTACCTTTTTCATTTGTCTTGTGTTTTCCTTTTTGGTATGATGCAAAGCATTGATACATTCATGTCTCTTCCATGTCGACCCAAAAGTTTTTTCTTTGTTTTCTCTCTTTTTTGTGTCATTCCTCCAATTCTAAGTATTTGGGGAATGATCACAATTCTGAGCTCTCTAAAAATATTATAGCAAGAACATACTAACCCCAAATCCATAGATCCCTTAAGTGTTTGGATTTTAATTTTTTTGGAAACCCCTTCCTTCTCTTTTACATGACATAGCTTCATTTGGAAATATGTGACTTGGGGTGATCCCACAAAGCTGGTTTACAATTTCTAGGAGATTATGATTTTTGCTGAAATCACATATTTTTAGAAAATATAATGATTTAAGCCTTAAAAATTTCCATTTAAAGCATTCCAATTGAAGAGGGTTTGATCAAACTACCTTATATGAAACCCCCTTGGATAGAACCCCACTAGTTTTAAACCATACCTATAATGGAGTCTCCTTTACACCTATCAAAATGTTGATAAAAAACCACTATTGATTTACCTTTTGGGGGATCAAATGAATTCATTTAAAATTTTATTTTTGTAAGTATCTAGTCCTTAATATAAGCTTCCCAAAAGGTGTAATTTTAAATAAATTTAATTTTATTATTATATTTGTTTTTTATTTCTTATGAATGTAGGTTTTTCACCAAATATCAAGCTCTTTGTTCTGCACATGTGGAAAAATAGAAGATTATCAAAAAAAAATTGAAAAATATGGGTGCACCAGATATTGAAGTCCTTGATCCAACAAAAAAAAAATGAATTTTGATACATACAAAAAAATTATGTGTTATATAGTCTGCCTATGTCTGAATTGTAATTGGTTTGACTTCAAAACTTGATTAAGGAAAAAATATTCAATAAAACACTATGAAACCAATTGGAATCACTAGATATCATAGTTACAAATTTGAATTCAAAAAAATAGAATTTTATCCTTCATGGAAAAAAAGTCATGTGTTATACGGTGAGTGTCACTCCTTAAAAATGGTGTTGACTGAAAAAATGGAAAAAGAAGTGCAATCTAATTCCAAAAATTTTGAAAAAATTACATATAGAATCTTCAAAAAAAATGTCACAAATCACTAGTTTCCATCATCTTCAAATTCTTCACAGTTTAGCCGCTATAGGTGCCCAAAAGTGAAGATTTAGTTAGAAAAAATTAGTTCAGTGTCCAATTTGGCCAAAAATTGTAAACCAATATTGTGGGATCACCCCTTGGCATAGGGTTTTCCAAGTTAACTCTCATGTCTTCTTTATTATTTGCATTTATCATTTGCTACTTTAAATAAATTTCCCACAGTGTGTTGTTTAGCAATCTCTTTAAAGTGGGGGCATACATTGGCATTATTCTTTTGCATTTTTATTTTTCATGGTTCATGGTATAGTCTTTTTACTTTATATGATGTTTTTTTCTCCTTGTGGTTGACATTGGGTGTGATGTCCTTCAAAAGTGTGATATCTCTTAGCATATTACATTCCTCTTAGTGGCTTGATGCAACATATTGCATCCCCTAAGTTGTGAAACTTCTATTATTTTATTGGTCCTCTCTTGGAGACATTAAGCACAATGTTCCCTAAGTTAAAGACCTCGCATGAACTAAGCAAGACTCCTTTGACCATTCTTTACATTTTCAGTTATATGGCCACCTTGCATAACACAACTTGCATGCTTGTAGAGCCATATTGTTTTTTCATGAGTTCCAAGCATATGAAGCTTTGCTTTCCTCATGAAGCTCAAAAAATAATTTCTTGTGCGGTGTTTTATCAAATTTATCAAGAGGTATGACTTTGGTATGGTTTTGATGGGAAGCCAAATGAGGGCATGAATTTCCCTTACCCACTTGTGTGTGTGTGTGAGCGTATACCGGCCATGAGTGTATATGTCTCACCTTCTTGGATTTCTCACCCAATGGACAGCTTAAAGTTACATTGCCTTAAAGTGAGTATGAATTTCTTGGACAAATGGTCGAAGCTTTTAAATTGTAAAATGATTTTGTTTTTTTTTTCTTTCTCTTTCTCTTTGTCTTTAGCATTGTATGCTTGTCCCTTGTTGTTGCTCTTTATATCATTTTCATGTGTGTTCTTTTGTGCCTATGTTGGTTTGCCATAGGACCTTGGTTCTAGGGGCTTGTGCAACCCTTTTGATCATGGCCATCCTATCTTACTAAAATTGGTGCATTTGAACCCCTCTTGATCATGGCCATCCTATCTTACTAGCATTGGTGCATTTCGTCTACTTTAGCATGATTTGGAAGCAAGTTCCTCCTCTCACTAAAGTGGGGGCTACATGTAATGACAGAAAAAGTTCCCCCCTAACATAGCCTTGATTTAGTGTTGTAATGTGTTTAACACATTCACAATAGGTCTTGGGCCCTTGTGAACTAATAAATTTAAATGGTACCTTGCTAAAGTGTTGTGAAGTGTTGTAACACACTTTCACACTTTTCTAAGGTTTTAGTAATTAACTAAACCTAATAAACCTCTTTTTAATCAAAATGTACCTTAATTATGCCTTATCTAAGGTGTTGTAAAGTGTTGTAACACACTTTTACACTCTTTTAGGGTTTTATTTAATAATTGTTCTTATTTTGCATCCACAAGCCTCATTTAATGCATCTTTTTGAGGATAATCCTAACACAAGTCAATATCCAATCATAATTCAGGTGTTTTCAGGTTGTATGGCTCATATTTAGTGATTTGGGACTCATTCGCCACCTTGGGTGAATGAGTACCACCTAGGTTTTTGGGTCCCGAACCTAGTTTCACACCTTTCTAAGCATTTTTAAAATTGGTCCCATAGATTATGCCTAATGGGACTCATTCGCCACCTCAAGGGAAAATGAGTCTCGTGTGGCCCAAAATCTAAGGTCAACTTGTAGTGTTGTAATTTTGGGAATTCTTGCATAATTAAGTATAAATACAAGTTTCTTTCACTCATTTTACACCTAACAAGTTGAATTAGCATCCCTATAGCAAGTTTGAGTTCACAAGAGCATTCAAGTGTTTACAAGAGCAATCAAGAGCCTTAAAGAGCATATTATCACAAATGTTAGAGCATTCTTCAAGCATCAAGCATCATGTCAAAGTCTTTATGTATCATGTTTTTTTTAGCTAATAATTGTGATGTAGGGTTTTATGATTCAAGATAGCATTTAATTCAAGATATATCCTATTCAAGTGAGAGTAAAGATCTACATCCATTGGATCCATCTCACACATGTTTGCAGCACTTCATTACTATGGTTTGGTGAGTTGCAACATTATATTTTGTTCATTCATTATTCTCCATTCCTATTTAATTTCATTTCAAGGTTTGATTACCAAAATGGGGTTTGACTGGAAGGAAAACCCCTTTCCACTAATAAAACAATATTTTTCCCTCTCTTTAGTATGTGATTTGCAAGTTTAGATTGAAGATATATTAAGGAGAAAGATTGGAGAAAGTTTTCAAAGTTGTCACCTTGCATTGGAGAACATTGGAGAGCACATATAGGTTGATTTATAGATATTTAGATCCAGAAACCTGAAGAAGTAGATTGAGCAGACTAAGAAGAGAAAATTTAGACGTTGAAGTTTCAGAAAACCATAACTAGACTGATTCTCCACTTCTGGCGAATGAGTCCCAATTTAGGTCAAAATTTAGACTTTTACAAATTCGGATACCCATTTGCCAAATTCTTGTTCCTGCATAGAAACCCAGATTTGGGATTGATTCACCTAGCTTGGTGTATGATTCCCACTCATCATTAAAGTCAATATTTCTATCATTTAAGATCTCTTTCCAGTCATCTTTAGATTCCTAGGTGCACACAATCCATCCTACAGCTTCTTATTCTATTTTACATACTTTTCTAGGTCATTTAAGGAAGCATTGCATCATATTAGAGTTTAGTATTACATCTTGCATTGCATTTGTTTTTCCAAGCCATATATTGGTGGTGAACCCCTCATTAGTTCATAATCAACCTCTAGGACAACCCTATTACAATATCTCTTTCTCCTTTGCATTGAGATCTTTAGGGTTACCCTTCAATTAAATGATTGGAAAGTGGGTGTGCTCTATGTCATACGCCATACAAAAGCACTCTTATCCCATTTTATTTTCTTTCAGTTGCAACTCACCAAACCCTTGAATAATATGTTGCAAACATATTTGAAATGGCTCGAATGGATGTGGATCTTGACTCTTGCTTGAATGTTGTAGATCTTGAATTGAATTCTTGCTTGAATCCTAAAACCCTACATCACAAATGTTAGCTCAAAAAAAAACATGATGCATGATAACTTTGACATGATGCTTGATACTTGAATAAATCTTCAAAACACTTGGTAATCAACTCTTGAATTCTCTTGTAGACTCTTGAATGCTCTCATGAAATTCTTAGGTGAAAATGAGTGAAATAACCTTGTAAATATTATACTTGTTTATGCCAAATTCCTCAAAATTACAACACTACAAGCTGACATTAGATATAGGAGAATAAAATCCTGCAAAGAATTTGAATTTAATTTAGTTTTAAGCCACATAGGACTCATATGCCAGAAGTGTTGTATGAGTCTCATTAGGCTAGGTTATGAGACACATTTTTTAAGAAATGCTTAGATTCATGTAAGATCTAGATCAGGGCCCCAAAACTTAAGTGGGACTCATGCATCCAAGGTGGCATATGAGTTCTATATCACTAAATTCGGGCCATACAATCCAAAGACATTAATTTTTGATTGGTCATTACATATGTTCCAATATTATCCTCAGAAAGATGCATTAATTAAGGCTTGTGGATGCAAAATAAGGCCAATTAAGGCATAAAGAAGCCCAATTAATTAATAAAACTCTAGATCAGTGTGAAAGTGTAATTCAACACTCTACAAGACCCTTAATAAGGCACAATTAAGTCCATTTAGTTCACAAGGTCCCAAACAAGTGTCAAAATGTAGAGGGATACATTTTTCTACACTACAATGTGCCTTTTGTAAAAATATTAGACACAATGAACATTAATGCATGAGGAAAGAAATTGAGTCTCTACAATAAATTCTCAAAAAGAATAATATAGGTCTAATCAATTCTATCAATGCAACTTCATCAACTCAATAAATTACTAATTAGTGATGGCACTCCAACATTGGTAAAAGTGAGAAGGTCTATTTAACTTGAAGGAGAAACATTTTCAAATGTTCTAAGTGTACCTTCACTATCAACTAATCTCCTTTCAATGTATTAAATAACTCATTTAATGAAGGGCATGAGAGTACACTTCTCTCTAAGTTCAATTGAGATGAGAGAATTGCAAAGTAACAGTTTGGTAGCAATAGGGGAGTCAGATCACCAATCTAGATTACACACCTTCTCAAATTTTTCTAGATATATTTCTCTAAAAGCACTACTAACTCATTCAAATGAAGTTTGTAAATTATGACATGAGTGGTTTGGCCATCTTAACTACCACTATCTTGAGCAACTATGTTAATAGAATATGGTCAAGGGATTAGCTAAGGTTAAATTTTCTAAACGGCTTTGTGAAGGTTTTTCACTTGGAAAGCATCTAGAAGCAAAATTTGGGAAAGGTAAATCATGAAGGGCAACACAAGTTTTAGAACTTGTTCACAGTGATGTTTTAGGGGCTTTTCCTAATTCATCTTTTACAAAGGCTAGATACGTTCTCACCTTTATTAATGATTTCTCACATTTTACATGGGTTTACTTCCTTAGGAAAAAATCAAAAGTGTTTGAATCTTTTCAAGATTTCAAAGATCTTGTGGAAAAAAAAAATCAAGGAAAGTCATCAAGGTTCTTCAAATAGATAATAGGGGTGAGTATCTCAACAACCATTATGAGAAATTTTGCATATCAAAGGGGATAGATCTATGGCACATAGTTCCATCTACTCCTCAACAAAATGGTGTTGTAAAACTAAAATTTAGATATTTAAAAGATATGGGCAATTGTATGATTCACTCTAAGGGCATCACACCATCATATTGGGAAAAAGTAGTCAACTGTGAATGTTACATATAGAATAAAGTTATACATAAATCCTTGAATGTTATCACTCCCTTTAAAGCTTGGAAAGGATGAAAACCAGCAGTTGATCATTTCATAGTTTTTGGCTCTCATGTCTTGGCACACATTCTGATAGAACATTACAATGCTATGATCCATAATCCAAAACTTGCATCTTTATGGGATATCCAAATGGTGTAAAAGGCTATCGCCAACTCCACCTTACCACACATGAGTTGTTTATTGAGAGAAGTGTTATGTTTCAAGAAACATCTCTTGAAACTATAATTGAAACTTCTCAACATATTATGGACTCACCAAATCTTGTTACAATACTAATGATTTAAATAATTCTCAATAGACTCTTAGTGTAGTGTCTTCTTCTTCCTATTCTCACAATAATGATAGTGATGATGGTTCATCTTCATCTAGATCATGTATTGCATTAGAATTTGATATTTCCACACTAGACTCACCTACATTTCACACTCTACATAGGGAAAATATAGGGAACGTACAAGATCCAGTAGACGATAAATAAATTCAAGAAAAATTTTAGGGGGCTCGCATGTCTTCTTTGATTTAGTTTATGATCCACCAAAATTTAGAGAGGCAACAGACATACTAGAGTGGAATATTGTTATGGATGAGGAATATGATTCCTTGATTAGAAATCACACTTGGGATTTGACTTCACTTCTTAAGGGAAGGTAGAGAATTTGATGTAGGTGGATATAACAAACTAAATTTTTAGTAGATGGGCTAGTTGATAAGCACAAAGCATGGTTAGTTGCCAAAGGTTTTTCACAAGTTGCAGGAATTGACTATACATAAACCTATGTACTAGTTGCTAAGATAACTTCCATTCGACTCACACTAGCTTTAGCTGCAACACATGGATGGGATGTACATCAGACATGGATGTGAAGAGTGAATTTATTCACAGAGACCTTGAGGAGGAAATCCACATGAAACAACCACCATGGTTTGTTCAAGATTCATCCTTAGTTTGCAGACTTAGGAAATCTCTCTGTGGCCTCAAAAAAGCTCCTAGAGCTTGGTATGCCAAGATGGATTCCTACCTCCTATCTTAAGGTTTTAGTAGATGCCATTCAAATCCTAATATGTATATATTATGGTAGGATGATTCACTTTTGATACCAGTTCTATATATTGATGATCTTTTGATTATCAAGAGTACTTATCTGCCATTGTAGCAGTGAAGACATCACTTGAGCACAGATTTGACATGAAAAACTTGGGTTTATAGCACTACTTCCTTGGAATTGAGATTTCATAGTCAGCTTCAAGGATTACTCTTGTTGAACCTAAGTATACTCTTGATCTACTTCTATAGTTTCACATGACTACTTACAAACATCTCTAACTCCCTTTCTCTCTAGATTCAAGCTTGAGACTTCTTGTACTACATCATTAGCTAATGCTATATTGTATTGATAACTTGTTGGTAGCCTTATCTACTTGACTCATACCAATCCATACATTTCCTACGCAGTAGGCATGGTTTTGAGATTTATACAAGAACCTCATGACATGCATTAGAAAGTAGCTAATAGGATCCTTCATTGTACCTTCATGGTACTCTTGAGTTTGGGATTCACCGTAGAGTTGGTTCATCACTTGAATTGATTGGTTTTATAGATTTAGATTGGGTTTTTGTCACTAAGCATCATAAGTCCACTTTAGGTTATAGTCTTTCACTTGGTTCAGGTCTTATCAATTGGTCTAGAAAGAAGTAGATTGATATTGCTAACTCATACACAGAGGTAGAGTTCAAGGGGGTTGTTAACATAGCTACTAAGACTATATGGCTTAAGGGAATTCTTTCTAAGTTTGGTATTCATTTCAGGTAGCCCACAGTCATCTATTATGACAACCAAAGAACCATTCAAATATGCAAGAATCTATTTCAACATTAGAAAACCAAACACATTGAGATTCGTATGTATTATATTCAAGCGTTGATTCATGGATAGATCATCAACTTATTTTTTTCTAGTCTTCAGAGAAGGTTGCTAACATCTTTACCAAACCCTTTACTGAGAGAAAGTTCATACATCTATGAGCTCTTCTTGGTGTGTGATCTACATTAGCAATAACATCATCCCTAGGTGGGATTTCTATTCTTCTCTTCATCTTCTCTCTTTTTGGAGGATATTTTTTTCTCATTGGGTTTTATATCTTACTCCATTTTTAGAGAGATTCCTTTTTACATGTGGTACCTTATCAAGCTAGTAGTCAGGACCCATTTTATTTTGTACTGTACATGGGTACCTTACCAAACTAGTAGTTGGGACCCATTTCATACATGCCCACCTAAGCTATGCTTGAGGGGGCGAGTTAGTGTATATATTGCACTTTGCATATGCTTAGGCTTTTTAAGCCTATTTAGGTGTCCTATTGACCCTTTCTTAATGAGATGTCAATGTAGATAGCTATCCTACAAGGTTTCAACTTACTTTCAACACCTCATCCTTTATTTTTGGTATGAAACTCACCACCACTCCATGAATGAGAGGTCCTATCCTCATTTCATAGAGGTCAGGTACCTCCTTCTTTCCTATTTATTTATGCTTATTTTCTCAATCTATTTGGTTAAATACATGTAATTTGTGTTCAATTTGTTCTTGTTTTTAATCTCTTTGATTTGTTGGTTTTCACATGTACAAATAGCATGCAAGAAGTACCCAAAAATGTGAAAATTAACTAGCCTCTAAAATCCAAAAACAAGAAAATACCATGAAATAATATATAATAGAACACAAATAAATAAACTAAGATTTAAATTATTTAAATAAATAACATAAATGAATTTATGAAAAATAAAGAACTTGTAAACCTCTATGCAGTTGAATGCTCTCTTGATACCTATACACACAAAGAACAGGAAAATATTTGGGGTTGTTTGTTGATTTCCCTTATTCAAATCATTTCTTTGGCCTTTAAACCTCCATAGACAACCATGATAGATTAATAGAAAGAAAAAAATGTGTGTGTTCTTATTCTAAGTTCATCTAGAAATAAGAACAATGAAAAAAGGAGACATAAGGGATGTGATAATCTTAAGGTACTTTAAGGAACAAGAGAATAAATACTTGTAATAACAAAAGAATAATATTACCTTAGAGGCTTAAGAAAGCGAAAGAGAGTAGGATAATTAGAGAGAGTGTTGTAAAATACATTAAAAGAGTTATTTGTAAACTTGAGAACCAAGCGAGTCAAGAGAAATAGAGTTTATAAAATGAGAAGAGGAGGGAAAATAAGATTGTTGATCAACTTTGTAGAATAGTTCAAATCTATTTCCATTGACCTGGGAAGTTGAAAAGTGAAGAAACACATAAAAATTACTTTCAAATGATAAATTATTGTGGTAGTCTAGCATGATTCATAGAAATCCATGCTAGGAACTAATGTTCGGATAATTTGTGCTGAAAAAATGGTTAGACATAAGATAAACACAAAAGTGACATGAAGAAATGACCCTAAAAAAGAAGGCTTGATCACCTTAAGAAGGAAAATGGTTGATTCAAGGGTTGAAATGAACCTACATAAAGACTAAGGGAATGGAAACCAAAGTGGGCATGAAACATATTGTGAAATTCCAAGGGAGTGAAATTTATGACACTAGAAGAACAACTAGTGAATTATACAAAAAAATGAAAAATCTAAGGATTTAGATGGAAAAGCTTCCTTTTTCTAGATATAACTAGGGAGAGTTGATGAAAACATTAAAATACATACAATAGACATTAATAAGCCTAAATAAGACAAGCGAGTGTATCTATCCTTGTAGGCTCACATATAAGTTATCTTTGGGGATGTGGTACCCTCAATTATTTATTTAGAACCTCAAGTTGTGGGGATCAAGGCCTAATTTAAAACCTATTAGGTATGACTATAAATGCCTATGCTCTTGACTTATTACTATCACTTATTGTAGATATGATATTAGTAACTTCCTAAGCCTGGCCTCTTATTGATTCACTACAAGAAAAGATGACCAATTAGATGCATCCTAATTAGGATGTACGAGGTGAGTTATGGGTGTCTTGAATATAGGAAAATGTACATAATAGTCAATTCAACAAACAATAACACATCTACAAGTATATGTTCATGGATAAATCATTTATCCACTTCACTTTATATCCTTATATAAAAAAGGTGTGAAGGCTATGTTGGACAAAATTTTACTTCTTTGGGATACAAATTTCACATTCCCTCTTTGTATACCTTGTTATAGCATGTGCTTCAGGTCATCCCCTAAGGTGATGAAATCCTTAGAATAATTATAGATAAGTCCAACTCCTAAATGTAAGCACAAGAATTAGAATAGAAATAAGAACTAAAAAATATTTAAAATATTGTGCAAATTCCATAGAAGCCTTTTATAGAGCAAAAAATGACATATTTTTTATTTTAGTACTCTTGTATATCCGTTTTCATTCAAATGGCACCTACTTGCTCATGGCATCATGGTTCTTTTGAAATGATAGCTTTTATCTTGAAATTTATACGATTTTGATGAAATAGATGGATGTTTATGATTCAATCTAAGATTATAAGTTATTCAACTTAAGGTAGAGTGGACGAAGAGATGTGGTAGTTATTATTGACCAATTAATTGATTTATTAATTTAATATAACTTATTTATTTAATTTGATTACTTTTTTCCTTTTCTAAAGAGGTAAGCGCTTTTGACCCGAGGCTATGAACAACACCACACAACTTAACCATCACACCATGCCACTATTGGCTATTTAATTTGATTAATGAGTTAACTAATTTAATTTAATTTTTTAATTGGTTTTTTTCTTTTTGAAGATTTGTTAATTATTTTGATCGGAAAGTTAGTTGATTTTTTTTGTTATACTCTTGTCTTTCATTAAATTATTTGCAAGTCATAAATTATTTTATTTTAAAAATTTGTGACAAAATTTATTTGTTTAAATTTTAAATTAACTAAATAATAAAGTTATTTGATTGATTTTATTTTGATAAAGTGGGTTAATTAATGTAAGATTAATTATTTTAGTGACTGAATATTGCTAGGTGTTGAGATCGATTTGATGGTATGAAAATGAGTGTTTGCAATATTTTAGTGAGACAACAACCATAAAGCTATTATTTCTATTGTATAAATACCACATTGTAAAATTTAATTGCCACATAATTCAAATAAAATGTTATGATAAATTATTTATAAACAATTAAAAATGTAAAGGTGTTATTGGATGGTCATTATACACATATATAAATAGTTCTATCAACCAAACACTACAAAAAATGACTCTGATAAAGAAACATAAATATGCAACACTTCATTAACAAAAATCTTTCTATACACCTAACAATTGTTCAATACCATATAAATAACTTATTCAACAACAAAAATAAACCAACTTAGCATAACTTGGTCTAATTTTGATTGGAACAAAATTCCACATAAATGTGAATAAAGACTTTGATAGTGTTAAATTCATAAATAAATGGGAAGGGGGATTTTCACATAATAAGACTAAATCTATATATAATTTAACATAAAGACTTTAACCAGATAAAATTGAAACACATTATAAAAAAGGATATTTAACTACAATATTAAATCGATATATAAAAAAACAAATACTTTCACATGATAAAACTATATCTATATAAATCAGAATTTTTTTTTTTTTTAAAATGAAACATTATAAAGTATTAACTACAACTTCCATTATAAAAATCGGATGAAAATGATGCAAAATAGTCTTTGGGACCCTTTTGAGGGGACCATATTTTTTAGGCGAGGAAGACGGCAACTCAAAAACATAAATAAAATAATTAAACTTCCATTGTGAATAAAATTAAGGAGATAAATCTATTATTTTAATGACGAACACTTCGACAAGCGAAAGTGGCATTCGAGAGCAAACAAAACGAAAGATAAAAACCATGTCACGTATAGACGTGTTTACTACGACGTACTAAAATGAACGCAGATAAATAAATAGTTTAGTCTACTTTATTCCTCAGTTTCCAGACTTCGTCCAAAAGTTTTGGAAGTATAGAGCAAAAGTTTCCAGTCAAAATGACAAACCAAGCATGAATTATTGTATGGCAGCCAGCAGGTATTCTTTCATGGAAACAAATTTGAGGGTTACTGTCGTAGACGCCCATTCAAAACGCTATAGCGTTGACAGTAAACGAAGACTTACTGTGATAATCTCAAGGTGCACAAGAAAACAAATACTTGTAATGATAAAAGAATAATATCACCTTAGAGTCTTGAGAAATCCAAAGAGATAAATTATTGTGTGAATCTAGTGTGATGTGTAGACATCTGCGCTAGGTTCTAGTGTCTAAATAGCTTATGGTAAAAATTATGAGAAATACAAAAAAAAGGATAAACACAAAATGACATGAAGAATTGACTCTAAAAAGCAAGGCTTAAGCACCTTGAGTAGGAAAAAGGTTGATAAAAAGGCAGAAATGAGACAACATAAACACTAAGTGAATAGACACCAAAGTGGGCTTGAAACATAGTGTGAATTTGCAAGGGTATGCAATTTATGACATTATAAGAACAACTGGTGAATTATTCAAAAAAATGAAAAATCTAATGCTTAAAATGGATAAGCTTCCTCTTTCTAGTTAGAACTAGGGAGGGTTGGTCTAAACATTAAAATACACACAATACACATGAATGTGCCTAAAATAGACAAGCAATTGTATCAATCCTTGTTGGCTCAAATATATCTCATCTCTTTTGATGTGGTACCCACAACCCTTTATTTAGGACCTCAAGTTGTGGGGATTAAAGCCTCACTTACAACCTATCATAAAAGACTAAAAATACTCATACCAACAATGCACTACCATCATTTCTTGAAAATGTGATGTTAGTAACTTCTTAAGACTAACCTCTTACTAATGCACTACAAGAAAAGATCACCAATTAAATGCATAACTAGGATACTTTAAACATATCCAAATGTACATAATGATCAAATCAATGAACAAAAGTACATCTACAAGTATATTTTCTTAAATAAATCCAATTTCACTTCACCTTCTATCCTTATATTAAGAGGTTTCACTTGTCTATGCAAGACACGGTTGTACATCTTTGAGGAAAAAAAACACTTTCCCCCTTTGTATATCTTATTAGAACATGTGATTCTAGTCATCCCCTAAGTTAACAAAATCCTTAGAATAATTATAGGTAACTTCCACTCCCAAATATAAGCACAAAAATTAGAATATAAATAAAAACTAAAAATAATATTTAAAACTAAAGTACATAATCAATCCTTGATCCTCTTATGTAATATAAAATGACATGATTTTGATTTTGACACTTGTATATCTATTTTTCATTCAATCAAAATAGAATCATGATTCTTGTGAAAGGATAACTTTGATCTTCAAATTTATAGGATTTTGATTAAATAAATGGATGCCTAGGATTCCATCAAAGATTAAGAGTTATGTATGAGGAGATGTGGCATTTATTATTGTCTAATTAATCGATTTTTTTTTTTGATTGATGAGTTAGCTAATTTAATTTTATTTATTAAATGATTTCTTGTTTTTGAAGATTTGTTGAATAATTTATCAATGAGTTAACTGATTTAATTTATCATGTTCTTTTATTTTTATTAAATTATTTGCAAGTAATAAATTAGTTAATTATTTTAAAAAGTTGTGACAAAAAGATTTACTTAATTAACTAAATAATAAAATTATTTAATTGATTTCATTTTGATGAAGTGGGTTAATTAATGTAAGATGAATTATTTTAGTGAATGGATATTATTAAGTTTTGAGATGGATGCGATGTTATGAAAATGAGTGTTTGCAACATTTTAGTGAAATAACACTCATAAAGCTATTATTGCTATTGTATAAAAAACCCACATTATAAAATTTAATTGTTACACAATTCAAATAAAATATTATGATAAATTATTTATAAACTACTAAAAGCATGTAAAGGTGTTACTGGATGGTCATTAGACACATATATAAACAATTCTATCAACCAAACACTATAAAAAAATGATTTCGATAAAGAAACTTAAATATGCAACACTTCGCTAACAAAACTCTTTCTACACACCTAACAACCATTTAATAATATTTCAAATACTTTTAATAATATATATTAAATTTATTCAACAATAATAAACCATCTAACTTCGTATAACTTAGTCTAATTTTGATTCGAAAAAAATTCCACATAAACAATAACAAAGACTTTGAAAGTGTTAAATCTATAAATAAATGGGAACACAGATTTTCACATTATAAGTCTAAATCCACATATAAATTGACATAAAGACTTTAGCGAAATAAAAATGAACACTTTATAAACAAAACTATTCAACTACAATTCTATATCGATACATAAATGAAAACAAATATTTTCACACAATAAAACTATATCAATATAAATAAAAATAAATACTTTAACCAGATAAAAGTGAGACACTTTATAATGAAAAGTATTCAACTACCCACAACTTTTATTATAAAAAAAAAACCATGAGAAAAATTTCTTTTGGGACCCTTGGGGGACCATATTTTTGTGGTGAGGAAGACGGCAACTCAAAAATATGAATAAAATAATAAAAATTCTATGACCTGAATAAAATCAAAGAGAGGAATCAATTATTTTAATGACGAACACTTGGACAACAGAAAAGACAAGCGAAAGTGGCATTCGAAAGCAAACAAACGATAAGGAAAAAACCAAGCCACGTATAGACGTGTTTACTGCGACACACTAAAATGAACGCAGAGAACTAAATAGTTTAGTCTAGTCTATTCCTCAACTTCCAGACTGTCCGAAAGTTTTGAAAGTATAAAGCAAATGTTTCCAGTCAAAATGACAAACCAAGCATGAATTATTGTATGGCAGGTATTCCTTCATGGAAACTGACGATTCCATGCTACAGTCATAGACGCGCATTCAAAAGGTTATAGCTTTGACTGACAGTGACGAAGAGTGACATCGTCTTAGCGAGATCTATACGATCACACAGCATTGAATAAAACTACACACTTTGACGACACCCTACGCATTCCTTTAAATAACCTGGTTGCTGAAAGAATCCTAATGGGGAAGACAGCATGAAGATCGCCTACAACGCAAAATATCGACAGTTGTTCTGTGTTGTGCTCTTACTATGCATTGTTCCCAACTCAGCAATACATCAGTATATGTGCAATCACAATAACTATACAAGCTCTGAATTCGAAAGCAATTTGAATATAGTTCTGAATAATCTCGTAAAGAATACGTCATCAACAAATGGTTTCAGGACCTCTGTGGCCGGGCAAACTCCAGAGAGAGCTTATGGTCTCCTCCAATGTTTGCGAGACGCAACGGTAGAGGAATGCTTCAGGTGTTCGCAAGAAGCAAATGCCAGCGTTCGCCAGAACTGTGGAAATGGCATAGGCGGTAGAGCTTGGCTGCCCAAGTGCTTCCTGCGCTACGAAAATTATTCCTTTGTGGGAATACTGGATACCAAGACAAGAACTGCTCACACTATTGATTACATCACAACTGATCCTGATGGATTTGGCGCGGCGGTTAGGGCGCTTTTCACAAATATGTCAAATGAGGCCCTCCGATCCCCTCTTCGTTATTTTTCCGGATCAACAACTACCTCAACATTTAAAACGATATACAGTCAGGTTCAATGTTGGGACGATTTATCTTCCGTCGAGGACTGCAAAACATGCTTAACGCATGCAATTGGTGAGTTGTTAGATGCGAAGGCCAACAGAACTTACCTAGGAGGTATGGCTGGCTCCGGAAGTTGCGTTGCTCGTTACGAAATCTACCCATTCTTTAATCCTGCCCCTCCACAGCTGCCTTCTTCGGCGCCGACTCAGCAACCACCATCATCACATCTAACACCGAGTAATATGCTGACGAATTTCATATAAGAGGAATATGATGACAATATTTAGTAAGGGATCTATCCGCATGAACTATGACAAGGAAACCCAAATCAACCATAGTTCTTGCCGATAAGTCTTATAGGTTCTGTTACTACTAGATTTTAATTTTCCTTGATGTTATTTAAATAAATTATAATAGGGTTTATTTTGTTCTGTGAATTTAGCGTACCTAGCATTTTCCATGACTAAGCACTCAAATTAATCTGCTGTACAGAAAAGTCTTCAAACAAAATAGTTACAGCTTTGGTTATTGTTGGCGGCTTATTGGTGATTTTACTGTTATCCATGTTTGCAATCCGAAGAAAATTCAAGCCTGTGGTATTATGGAAGCCGGCGTTCTTGAAGAAAGGTATCACTGAGGTGAAATTTTAATGATTTTATTTTTATCAACAAAATTTTAACCATTTTAATGATTTTGTCCTATATTAGAACAGAACAGAGAATCTTTTCTCCTTAAATTTTGGTCAGAAAATAACCTTTCTAGTTAAATTTAAATACGAAATTGTAAATCTTTTCCCGTGTATTGCTTATCCAGAGAATCTAAATACAGAGCTGGACTCAACCATCGGCCAAGAACATGACATAATTTTTAACTTGGAAAATATCAAGGCTGCAACTAAAAATTTCCATGATGATAACAAACTTGGAGAGGGGGGTTTCGGCTCTGTGTACAAGGTAACATAACCTTAACTGACCACGTTTCCTTATTTTGTATACCAAGATCAAATATAGCATTAAATTCAACAAGGTTACTTATCCATTCTTCGCTCCTGTTTTAGTGCTTAATTTGTATTTCTTTATATCTACCCCTTAAAAGTAATTTCAATATCATTCATAAAAAAGATGGAAGGAATGGAATAAGCCCCCAAGCCATTCAGACCGGGCAATTCAATTTTATTTTAATCTTCATCAAAGTTCTGTCCAGTGTTCAGAATTTTCAAATATAATTACATTATACTTATCTACACTCTCGTTATAAATATGTGTGTTATCACGTAAAATTCAAAAAGACTCTAATATGCTCGATAGATGCCCCAGTATAACAAGTTTTAAGAAGTATTTTGCTCATTTTAGTGCTCTGGACATAAAATGTATATTTATAGTGAGCTATAAACTTAAGGTTCATCTGTTTTCTTTTGTATCAGGGCACAATGCTAGATGGAAAACAAATAGCGGTAAAGAAACTTTCTATACGATCATTGCAAGGGAAAAAGGAGTTTTTAAATGAGGTTAAATTGGTGGCTAAAATTCAGCATCGGAATCTTGTGAAGCTACTTGGGTGCTGCACAGAGCAATCTGAACAGTTGCTTGTTTACGAGTACTTGGCTAATAAGAGCCTTGACAAGATACTATTTCGTGAGTATATTCCATCTAATATAAAAATGAAAGTGGTACAATGTTCGTTCTTCAGGCTGTGTATATAAAGTGAAGTTCATAACGCATTTGCTTTTATTGATGGTAATCTATTTGGATGCATGGGTATAGATTCAGAGCGAAGCAAAGAGCTTGATTGGCCAAAACGTTTTAACATCATACTTGGAGTAGCCCGTGGGCTTCTATACTTGCATGAAGATTCTCAGTTGCGGATTATTCATCGGGATATCAAAGCAAGTAATATTTTGCTCGATGAGAAAATGGAGCCAAAGATATCAGATTTTGGCTTAGCAAGATTGATTCCTCGAGATGAAAGTCATGTTGAGACAAGGGTTGCAGGAACATAGTAAGAAGATTTTTTTATATTAAATTTTTAAGTCTTTGATGACCTTTTTTTATAAAATTAAAAATTAAAAAATTAAATATTTATTAGAAAAAAAAGCTTCTAATTTAAGGTTTTGATCTTTTCATCTTTAGTATTTTTTTTGTTTAATATTTTTTTAAATGATTATGCAGTGGTTATATGGCACCAGAATATGCTATGTTAGGTCAACTATCTACTAAAGTTGATGTGTATAGTTTTGGTGTTGTCATTCTAGAAATTATATGTGGAAGAAAGAACATTGATAATAGATTATCTCCAAATTCTCAAAGCCTTTTAGAAAGGGTAAGATAAAAGTAAGACATGCTATTATAATTTTCTTTCAATTTACTTTTGAAAATTATATATTTTATGAAAATGATTGGGAATCATCTTCTGCAGGTGTGGAAATCATATATGGAAGGAAATATTGTGGATATGATTGATAATGCAATAATAGAAAGTTTCTCTAGCAAGCAAGTTTCAAGTTGCATTCATGTGGGTCTTTTGTGTACACAAGAAGATGCATCACTTCGCCCACCCATGCCCATTGTATATGCAATGCTTTCAAACCCTGATGTGACCAACTTATCAAATCCTACAAAACATGATTTTTTTGATGCTAATCATAAACGTACATTAGCATCAAAAACTATAGCTACAAGAAAAATTTCCATACTTTCTTTGCCTCTCATTTGACTTGCCCATCTATTAATGATGCATCAATAACAAATGTAAGTCCTAGATAATTCCACTTAGTATTTTCAGTACATAATAGTTGTAAAGCTTGTACATTAAGCCTCATAAATGAACCAAATTCTTAGTATTGAATTTCAAGATATTTTTTCTTATTATGAAGCTATACAAAACATATGTGCTTAAACTTTAAGCATGATTGTGAAATGTTTTGACCGCTACTATTTTTAAAGGATAATTGCTATAGTTTTAACTTATTTTATTTTATTTTATTTTTATTTTTAAACAAAAAATGGATGCATTTAAAATAAAAGTCACAAATTTTATCTTATTTTAAAATATGAATTGAAAAGAATGGCTATATTTTAGAGGGTTTCTATGTAAGTTTTTCAATCAAGCATTCAAATCACACAACATAGTTTAGAATAAGAATTAGAAAATATTTCATTCAAATAACTTACACAATTATATCTAGTAATATTTTAATCATCTTAATTACAATGATTTTATTAGTGGTGAATGTGGTGAATATTCATTCATTGACTAATACTTAAAATTGTGGATTCAAACTTTGGCTAATAGTACAAGCTATAAAGTGACTTGAATCGCCATATTTTTATTAAAAAAATAATTTAGTCCTAGTTAAATCGCTAGAACATTTATTTTATTTAACTTTTGAACATAAAGAAATAGGGTTCCATCTTTTAGGAGATGGAACTAGGGGGGATTTCTTCCTATTTCACTTTAGTTCATTAAAGGAAACTAAGATCCCTCAACCAATTGACTTGATTAAGGAATGGGCTAGAGTTAGGATGGTTTCCTTGGGTGTGATTTGAGACAAAAGGGGGTTCATCACTAAGAAAAGGCTTAGAAAGAAAGAAATGTAAATGATATGCAAATCTAGCTATGTAACCTAGGAAATCAAACTCAAAATCTAAATAATAAACTGTAAATGAGAAGAGGTTCACTTGGAAAACTAAAGATGCTTGAAGAAAGGTTTGTAATCCCAAAATTCTGACTTTTAATGCACATTGAGACTCATACTCCAATAGGGGTGATTTAGTTCCAGTTTAGGGTTTTTGGGTAGAAACTAGAATTTCACAGTGACAAGTTTGAATCCTCCAAAATATGGAAAAAGAGTTATACTAGGACTCATATGCCATAAGTGGTGATTTAGTCCCGTTCTACTTTTTCAAAAATTCTGGATTTGAATCCGTTCTCCTATCTTTGCACTTCCTTCCTCTATTTTCCAAACTTTGCTTCTGGATCTGAACCTGCTAAAAACCTGCAAAAACAAAATATTGTGTTGATTTTCTTATGGTGGGTTTTCTTGGTTAGACCCCTAGTTCAATAATTAAACCTTGATAGAAAGAATAGATCTTGAAAGGAAATGTATGTGAAATTCCTAATCCTAAGTGCATCTAAGATTAAGAGATCTAAAGTGCAATGAAACCCTATCCTAATGTGATAGAATAGGATGCATGAATGAAACATAAAGATGATGACCCACTTTTGGAGATCTCTAATCACCCTAATAAGCCTCAATAATTTAAGTACCTTCCTTTAGGTAGGAAGTAGAATGATAATGGAGGATGGAATCACTTAGGAAACAAGTCATTAGGCTTGGTTTGATTGCTAGTTTCATCTCCCCAACCTAGAATTCATCATGATTCTCCATATGAAACCATCATCAATCCTTGACAATGCTAGATCTTGAATTGAAAGTAAGCTTGAAAACCTATAAAAACACTATAATGCTACTCCAAGACTTCAATTTTATTTGCTCCTTGCTCTTTCCTTACTCTTGAATGCTTGAAAATCTCTCTTGAAGACTCTTTCTTGAAAACTCTAGGATTGCTTAGCTCTTGAATTACTAGGTAAGTAATGAGTTGAAACCTTAGTTTTATAGGAATCTCATCTAATTTACCATTTATTAGATACCAAATGTTGAAATTAATCAAAATTTTGAATTAGAAACCTTAATTTCCTGCTCAAACCCTAAAAAAGGGGCCACACGGGACTCATACACCCAAGGTGGTGTATGGGTCCCACCTAGGGGGAATCATACACCCAAGGTGGTGTATGAGTCCCACCCTAGCTTTTCAGGGTGAGGAAATGTCAAGGTGTTAGAAAATTGAATGCATTTCTTGATTTTGTCAGGATTTCAATTGAAATAAGCCTTGGGATCCATAATAAAGGGTCTTAGGGGCCTATTAATGATGATTTAAAGGGTCATGAATGCAAGGGTACTAAAATAGGTCCCAACTAAGTGTGAAATTATACCATCTCCAAGAAGGGAGTACAATTTTTGACACTACAACTTTTAAACTCAATAATTCAAAAGAATATTTGATACCTAATTAGATCATATTCACCTAAATTTTATAAGTTATAATAGAAAATGAAGTTAATTTGTCAATAATAGTATAATGATTGGTTACTTTAGGGAAATATCATAATTTTCATCACCAAAATTGATTTTATTTATAATATAATGGTTGGGGTTGTACTCCATTTGTTAAAATTTATCCACAAAGATTCTATACCTATCGAGAAAATTATATTTGGGTCATTGATGAATTATAATATAATAGCTAGGGTTAAATTTCGTGGGTGAAAATGTATTCACAAAGCTCCAATGCTCCTTGGACCCAAAGTAGAACCCAAACCATTAGCTTATAAATAAACTTGAAATGGTGGTGAAAAATAATTTAGGACTAATTTAAAATAATCAATGCTTGATTTAAAATATTAAGGAATTAAAGAATTATAGACACAAGCACTACACCTTAAACTAGTCAATCACTACTACCCTCAAGCTCTTACTTTTTCATAAGAGTTTATTATTTTAAAAGGAAGGATTTCCCTTGGTGGTTAATATATTTACCTATTTTTTGTCATGATTTGTAAATAGTTTCTACAAATTTCTAGTGTTTTTAAAAAATCACCAATAAAATTAATATATTTTTCAAAAAAAGGGAAATATTCGCCAATAGAAATTAATATTTTTCTAAAAATAAAAGATTCGCTAGGATTTTATATATATTTTCAAGGGGGTTTCTTAAATTTATCACTTTTTAATTGATTTTGGAAATGCATGCCTAGAATCTATAATAGAAAAAATTTATGATAATTATTTTTTAATAGTTAAATTATTTAAAAAACTAAATGAGACAACTATTTACTAAATTTATTTTTTGTATAATATAAGAAGGATTTCTTGGTTTTCTATGAGATCTTAAATCCTAGGGGCTTGCCCACCTCGCTGATCTTCATTGTCCTATCTTTCCATCACTTTTGCACTTGGACCTCTCTTGATGCATATTTGTCTACTTTAGTGTGAGTTTGAGCATGGGATCATCCTCTCACTAAAGTGGGGGCTAAATGTAGTGTATGAAATTGTATACCCTTTACAATTTCACACTATGTTTGGGTCTCTTAATTAATTAGACTTAATTAAGCTCCTAATTTTCCAAATTATGCATTCCAAAGCCCTATTTTGCTTATTCGTTGAAAAGGGAACCTATATTCAATTAATTCCATTAATATTTTAATCACCTTGAAATAAATTTGTCCTACACTTTTGGGCTAGGACCCATTCACCCAAGGGTGAATGGGTCCTCCTTAGGTCCTAGGTCCCAAATTTTAATATGTTTTTGGCAGTCTTTTAGTGATTCAAATTTCATATTCAATTGTCGGCTTTTAGAATCTTTTTTTTGGGAAATTAGAAAAACGCCTATAAATACATAGTCTTTTTATCAATTCAAATCTAACACAAGTAATAAGAAACATTATCAATACTTCATATGAGCACAGATTATTGTCAAGAGCATTCAAGAGTAGGTTTATCAGTCATTTGTTGTAGCATTCAAGATCCTATCATCATGTTCAAGCTTATGTTTTTTCATATCATCTTGTGAAGGCTAATATGTATTGTTAATCCTCAAAGAATCCAAGCATTCAAGTATCTAATAAATCAAGCAAAGCAAGATCTGATTCCTTGGAGTGATGTGTTTGACTTCAGTTCTTTAAGAGAAGCCATTAAAGGTTTGGTGAATTGTAGAAAGCAAGTGTTCATTCATCATTCCTTCCATTTATCAATTGTCATTATCATTCTATCAAGGTCTAATTACCAAACATGGGATTTGACTAAGGAAATCCCTCATTCAAAAACAATCTTTCTTCCCCTCGTATTTATAGATTTATAGGTGAAAGATGGACTGAAAGGATCTCAAAGAGAAAATTTTTAACTTTGCATAAGTTGTCACCATTGTTGTCAAGCCATAAAAACTCAATTACAAATTTTATTTTCAAATTTTCGATAGTGGGTCCTATGTCAAACTAAAGCCAAGATCTAGCATTAGAGGACTATCAAAGATGTTTTTGGACACCCTTCCCATGACCCATTCACCCTAGGGCGAACCTATCCTTCAGTAGTGCTCAAAACCAAATTTTAATTCTAGGTACATGTGTCCAAACCCTTCTAAGATTTACCTACAAACTATCAATTTGATTCATGTAGCTTTAGGATCTTGCATTTTATCATCTAGGTCATATTATTCACTAGGTTACTTGCATCAAATAATTTTTATTTAATTCCAAATCCTATTATCCTTAAAAACCTAGAGAATCAAGTCTGATTGGCTCACCTTAGGGTTGATATTCAATCTCTACACCTTTCAATCTCTTAGGTTTAATGAAATTGTGGGAAGAGGGACATTCTTAGTGTCTTAGTTATTTGTATGAAGTACCTAGGACACCCTATTTTGGACCCCCTTTCTTCACCATTTTAGATATACATAAAAAAAGTCTAACCTAAAAGGAAAGTGAAAACATAGCTCACCTCTCATGTTAGTGTGCCCTATGTGACACTCTCTCTCAAGGACTCATGTCTCGAGATCTGATACTATCATCATTGTTGCATTTATGTTCCTAGGGATAATACTCTTGGTCCTCTAAGCTTTCAAACTATAAGTGTAAAAATTAATGTCAAAAAGGTAAAAAAATTATCACTTATAAGTTAAATTTAGTACTATGTTTCTCATACTATACTCTCTTAAGTTTAACATAACTTGAGCTAGTGAGCTCTGAATTTGATGTTGTATGTTGTGTTGGAATCCTAGCTTCATTTTTTTCATGTTGTATGCTTGTTGATATAAGTCGTTATGTTTGTGTGGCCTTATCACAAGAACTTTCATCAAAACCTTAATCAATTCAAAGTGGAAAAAATTGCTACATTGGTTCCACCTCCATAAAGCAAGCAAGCTAAGTTAGCATAGATTTATCTTCAAATTTCATTCTCTTTGGAAGTTTTAGACTAATGATTTTATGTGCAGGATGTTCTATGAATTTCTAACAATTCATTTTTGCAAGATGTGATTCCTAATGTGTAGTTTTATATATTACTACACTAGGGGCTTTGTTCTCTTGTTTGGCTAATAACGAACATCCCCTACAATATATGTTTGTGATGTGATTTATTTTCAATACTTTAGCTTGCATATGCATGTAGTTTCATATTGCCTCTAAAGTGGAGGTTGAATGTAGCATTGAATATTATAGTCTCTTTTAGGTGAAAGTACAATTTGATGCTCTATTTGGAATGGACTTTAGTGACCTTTCATATTAATGCATTTAGACATTCCCTAGCCCTAAATTTTCCTATCAACCCAAGAGAATATGTGTATACCACCTTAGAAAATGTATTATCAATTAAACATCATCAAATCAACTCTGACAAGTACCCTCATTACATATGGATAATTCTTAACTTTAGTAGATCCTAAACACCCAATGCAAATCTTGTTGAGTGTGAGAAAGCCAATCTAGGATGCACTACGCCATAGAGAAAATATTTTTTCAACAAATTTCATTTCTTGTTTTTGTTGGTCTCTAATTTCAGAGATGTAATTTCAAATTCAGGCCTTGGTGGTAATTTAATCCTAAAAATTCAAATTTAAGGATGTTGTCCTAAACTTTAATTTATCCTAATTTCCACCATATAGACATGAATTATTATTTTAAAATTAAGAGGAAGAATGATAAGACAGTTATATTTTTTCAAAATACATTTGAATTTATAAGTTTTCAAGGGGAATTTTAAATTTAATCAAGATTGCTACAATGATAGAAATTTGATGCCAATGGAAGAACATGATAGAATCTAGGTTTTGGATATTGCTTTGGCCCTCTTCAACCACCTAATGACTTGTTTTATGAGTTTTCTCATCTTCAAACTTTAGTCTACTTGCTACCCTAAGCAAGGTATTGTTGCATTTTAGATTTTCCTAAGGGTATTTGACTTTCTCTTGGGTTGATCTCATTGTTATCATTTAATAATTCTTCTTTAATACATTTGAGTAGGTTTCTTATCATTTTAGCTCATTACAGTTTTAGATGCACTTAAGGTAAGAGCACACACATTTTATCATTCAATTCCTTAACTATTTGTGGAGGTAGAAATACCAAAACAAAGGTTTGACTGAGGCAAACTCCTATATATCCACCCCTTGCCCCTCTTTGTTAAGATTTTTTTAGGTTCAAATCCAAAGACGAAGATTCCAAAACAGGGTTGTAGAAGATAGACAAGGTGTTAGAGGCCTATGAAGTTAGATCTAGAAAAAGAGGAGATCAATCTATGGCATATGATGCCCTAAACTAGTTATTTCAACTTCAAATTTTAGTGACAAGTGCATAGTACTCTGCCCTTCCTAGATTATTTTTTAATTTTTGACATTTCAGTTTAGTCAATACAAAAAAATTGCATTTTCAAGTTAGATCTTGTAGTCAAATCAATTCAATGAATCAAATTTAATTTCAATCAATTCTTAAAACATAAAAGATTTCAAATTCAAGGTAGGTTGACTCACCTATTAGATTGCAATTCAATCTTATATCCTTGTCGATTTGAAATCTAACATTTATTAGAAAAGGATTGATTTTAGTGATCTAAATATTAGACCTAAAACCCCATTTCCAATCAAAAAGATATTTTTTACATGAAAAGACTAAACCTATATAAAAAGTGACATAAAGACTTTAACTAATGGAACACTTTAAAAAAGTATTCAACTACAACTTCCATTACCAAAAAAAACCCCATGAAAAAAAACAATTATTCTTTTGGGACCCTTTTGGGAAACCATATTTTCGAGGTGAGGAAGACAGCAACTCAAAAAGATAAATAAAATAATAAAAATCCCATAATGAATAAAATCAATGAGAGAAATCAATTATTTTAATGACTAGCATGAGACAAACGAAAGTGGCATTCGAGAGCAAACAAACGATAAGGGAAAAACCACGTCACGTATAGACGTGATTACTACGACATACTAAAATGAATGCAAATAAGTAAATAGTTTAGTCTACTTTATGCCTCAATTTCCAGAGTTCGTCCAAAAGTTTTGGAAGCATAAAGCAAATGTTTCTAGTCAAAAGGACAAACGAAGCATGAATTATTGTATGGCAGATATTCTTTCATGGAAAGTGATGATTCATATGAAACAGATTAGAGGGGTGTTGTCGTAGGCGCGCACTCAATACGTTGTAGCATTCACTAACAGTAAATTAAGACTTACATCATCTTAACGAGATCTCTTACGATCACAAATCATCCATTAAAAATGGATTGAATTATACAACACGTCAGGTGTTTAACTAAAAATAGTCAAAGAATTTTGTAAGAGAGATTTTATAATTAAATAATCGTACTGTTTAAGGTCATAATTCCAAAATAATTTTAGCAAAAAATTTGGAATTTTTAGATGTCATTAAATGTGTGGACAGTGCAAAATATCGACAGTTGTTTTGTGTTGTGTTGTTACTACGCATGGTTCACAACTCAGCGATACATCTGTATATGTGCAATGACAATAGTTATACAAGCTCTGAATTCAAAAGTAATTTGAGTATAGTTCTTCATAATCTTGTAAAGAATACGTCATCAACAAATGGTTTCAGTACCTCTGTCTCCAGGAAAACTCCAAAGAGAGCTTATGGTTTCCTCCAATATTGGCGAGACGCAACCGTAGAGGAATGCTTCAGCTGTTCACAAGAAACAAATGCCACCGTTCGCCAGAAGTGTGGAAATGGCATAGGCGGTAGAACTTGGCTGCCCAAGTGCTTCATGCGCTACGAGAATTATTCCTTTATGGGAAAACTAGATACCAACACAAGAACTGCTCACACTATTGACTACATCACAACTGACCCGATGGATTTGGTGCGGCGGTTAGGGAGCTTTTCACAAATATGTCAAATGAGGCCATCCGATCCCCACTTCGTTACTTTTTCTCGATCAACAACTACCTCACATTTAAAACGATATATAGTCAGGTTCAATGTTGGTATGATTTAACTTCTGTTGAGTGTGAAAATTCTATTGCAGTTACTGATTATTAATCTCTTATCTAAATAGATTATTTGACTCCATAAAATTAATTCACAGCAAATATTGAAAAATAACACTGCAATTTCACAAATGAAACTCATAGGAATAGAGAAGAAAACATGCACAATAATAAACACAATATTTTTGGACAAATTGTCCCTGAAAAAATTCCGAAGGGAAAACCAGTACTGCAGATGAGGAATTATATTAAACTTCAGCAAATAAATAGATACATAAACTGCTTGCCTCTTACTGGCAGAGCTCTGGCATTAATCTTCTCTGGAAATTCTTCCCTCAATTTCTCCTGCTAAAATTCCATAGCTGTTATCCCCAACGTTATCACTGCGCCTTTGCTATCACTGTAAATCTTTTTCAAGTGCGTGTTCTTCAAATGCCCATTGATCCCCATTTTATACTTTTTTCATTGGAAAACCAATGGCCATAATTTAATCTCAATCAATGGCTAAGATTAATTAAACTCTAGCAACCCTAACTAACTAAATTCTAAAAGTCTCTAGAAGAATCAATTATTTAATTACATAATTATCTAGACAATTCACTCCTTTCTAGAAGTCTCCAGAAAATAATTAAATAAGTATTTCTTGGGAATGGAGACACCTGTCCAAGTTACATAAATTAACACTCCCACTTAGCAAGGAAGGTGTTATGCATGACACCCAACTTATCTCTGAAGAAGATAAATTTTTCTTTCCCCAATACCTTAGTCAAAATGTCTACTACCTGTTGATCTATAGGTATATATGTAGCTGAACCATCCCTCATTATACATAATCTTTGATGAAGTGATACCTGATGTCTATATGCTTAGACCTATCATGAAACACTGGATTCTCAAACAATTTGATGCAACTCTGATTGTCGCAGTGTATCACCGTAGTCTCAACCCTATGACCAAACAAGGCTACCAGTAACTTCTGAAACCATATCGCCTCACATGTCGCCATGCTAGCTACTATGTATTCTGCCTCTGCAGAACTCAAAGCCACAGACTTCTGCTTCCTATTGTACCAAGAGACAACTCTTGATCCCAAACTGAAGCAACACCTTGAAGTGTTTTTTTTGTTCGTTGTATTGCCTGCCCAATCTGCGTCAGTATACCTATCAACCTAATACCATCACCTCGAGCATATTTGATCCCATACTCGATTGTACCACGCAAATACTGCAACACATGCTTTGTCGCCATCCAATGCACTCTCTTAGGCTCGACCATGAACTGACTAAGAGATTTTATTGAAAATGATATGTCTAGCTTGGTGTTGACTAAATACATGAGAGATCTAATCAACTTCCTATATAAGGTGGGGTCTACATCCTTCTCCCTGGATGTGTCTACTTTCTTCCAATTTGTGATCATAGGAATAGACATGGCTCTACAATCTTCCATCTCGAACCTCCTCAAGATTTCAATGCAATATTTCCCTTGTCCAAGGAAAATATCTTCATCTATTTGCCATACCTCCATGCCTAGAAAGTAGTGCATAAGCCCCAAATCCTTCATCTTGAACTCTGCTGCAAGGTCCCTCTTGCACTCCTTTAGGAGCCCCAATGAACCTGTTAAAAACAAGTCATCCACATATAGAACAAGAATGAGAACCTCACCTCCAACCACCGAGTAGTAGAGGTTAGCATCTGCTTCACTCTTCACAAAGCCCATTCCCTGCAAGTATTTATCAATGTGCTCATACCACACCTTGGGAGCTTGCTTGAGTTCGTACAAAGCTCTCTTCAATCTGCACGTGTGGGCTTCACTACTATGTGCTACACATCCCTCTGGTTGTTCTATGTATACCTCCTCTTTAATTCACCATTAAGAAATGCCATCTTGACATCCATCTAATGGATCTACCATACCATTTGTGTTGGAAGTGAGATCATGGCTCGTATAGAAGTATACCTGGCCACTGGACCAAATGTCTCCTCATAGTCAATTCCCTCCTTCGAAGAGAACCCCTTGACCACAAACCTTGCCTTGTATTTCTCGATGCTACCATCTACACCGTGCTTGATCTTATAGATCCAGCGTGATCCAACCACTACCCTATCTATTGGTCTAGGCACAACCTCTCACACATCATTCTACACTATTGAGGTAAATTCCTCAACCATCGCATCTTGCCACACCTGATGTTGTGTGGCCTCCTAATAGTTGGAAAGCTCACTATCTACCAACTGACTAACTAATGCCATATAGTCATTATACCTAGTTGGTTATCTCTGTTGCCTACTACTCGTCCTAGGAGCTCCCACAAACTCCTGAGTATCCCTATGTATATGTTGGTTCCCACTACCAACTGTAGAGGATGAAGTATCAACCTCCATGTCTTCCTGATGCATCTCTTGGATCTCCTGCATCTGTTGCTCCATACTCTGTGAACTCTTAGCACCTAAGCCTATGCTTGTACTAGTAACCGTACTCGAGCTTCGATGCCCCTGATATGGTTGCATGATCCTTGGAGCTTCTTTTGGTTGCTCTCTCTGATCATCTACTGGAAAATCTCTAGAGCTCCTAAATTCCTTGTCCTCCATGAACTTGACATCACGCCGGACTATAATCCTCCTGACCCCTGGAATGAATATCCAATATGCCTTTGAGGTTTCACTATACCCCACAAAGTACCCTCTCTCTACAATCTGATCTAACTTGGAACATGTAGGCCTTGCAATGTGACAATATGCCAAACTCCCAGATATCCTGAAGTGGCTAACATCTAGCTTCTTCCTTGAGAACGCCTCCTCTAGTGTCATCTTTCCCAATACCTTATGTAGAACCCTGTTCTGTATGTATATTGTTGTACTACATGCCTCTGCCCATAAGTAACGTGGCATATCCTGGTCATGCAGCATAGCCCTTGCCACCTCTGATATAGATTGATTCTTCCTCTCAGCAACCCTATTCTGCTGTGGGTTGTAAGGAACATTCCACTCTCTCTTGATTCCTTCCCTGGTACAGAACTCCTGGAACTCTTTCCCTTTGTACTCGCCTCCATTGTCTGACTGAAGAACCTTTATCTTCCTGCCTATCAAATCCTCCACAAGAGCTTTGAACTCTTGGAAGCGACTGAAAACCTCATCCTTGGTCTTCAAGAAGTATATCCAAGTCTTCCTAAAGAAATCATCAATAAAAATAACAAAGTACTCGTACCCTCTAAGAGATTTCATCGACATTGGTCTACATATATCTGAATGTACTAGATCAAGAACACCCTTAGATCTGGTGTCACTCCTTGGAAAAGTTGCTTTCGCAAACTTCCCCAACACACATCCCTTACATACATCATCATGCTTTGTGCTCACCTCTGGAACATCTGTCACTGTCTCACGAAGCAATTTAAGTGCTTCATGATGTATATGGACCATTCTCCTATGCCATAGCTCTCCTTGATCTCTAGAATTACTACTTCTCATCAGTGCCTTATGAGTATCAAATTGCAACCTATAAATTCAGTCGCTCATAACTCCAATAGTTGTGGGTGATTTCCAATTCTTGTGCTTGATTAACACATTCACCCCTCTAAAGAGTACATTGTAACCTTTATCCTAAAGGACGGATACGGAAATCAAATTCATATCCAAGCCACATGCAACACATCATGAATGGGAATCCACCTTCCATTCTCCCTCTGAAATAGAACAGTCCCTTTCCCAACTAGATTGAGTTTGGACATGTTCCCCATAGAAATCTATATTCTGATGTCCTCCTTATAGCTAGAGAAGTACTCTCTAACTCATGTCATATGAAATGACACCCCATTTTCTATGTACCAAACACCCTATGAGGTTGAGCTAGCCATACAAGCTATGAGAGTGAATTCATCCTCCATTCTACTAGAGAGCTTATTTGCACTTGTTGAAGTTGTCGTCTACTTCTTTCCTTTCTTTTCATTCTTCTTCCTTTGCGGGCAATCGTTGACATAGTGGCCAACCTCATGACAGCCATAGCACTTGACCTTTAACAAGTCCTTCTCACTTTGTGGATTTCATCCTTTGTTAGACCCCTTCTTTGCTTTCCCTTTTCCTGCAAGGGCAACGTTTTCCTGTTCTACCTCACTTTTCTGACTCTTGTTGTTAGTTCCACTGACAAGACTAAGTCTAAGCTCCTCCTGAGTGAAGTCACTCCAGAGTCGATCCCAACTCGGTAAGGTGTCTCATCCATTAATAACTTGAACAAAGACATCCCACTGCTTAGTAAACCCATTTAGGGCTACTCGTACTAGCTCGTCCTCATCTAGTTTATCTCCAACAGCTGCCAACTCATCCTTGACAAGTCTGAGTCTGGTGAGATAACTTGTCACATCTTCTCCCTTGTTCATCTAACTATTCCTCAAATTTTCTCTGAGAATCAGCTTTCGGTTAGTGGTAGCATGCTGGTACAAATTCATAATGGCATCCCACATCTTCTTCGTTGTATCCAACTCTATGATATGCGGAACAATATGGTCCTTGACACCATCAAGAATCAAGCTCCTCGCCTTGGAATCTTCCTTCTTATATGCTAAGAGCTATGTTGGTTCTATAGGTACATCTACAACACTAGTCACATATTCCTTGATACCATTCTCTTCTAGCAATAAAGAAATTTTGGCATTCCAGACACCAAAATTTGAGGCTCCATCCAATCTTTCCTAATTTCTTAAACCTGTTGAGGCCATCTCAAAAGATAAAATCAATAATACTAAAAGTAATTCTGAAGAGGTAGCATTAGGTTTTATAAACCCTCAATTTTTCCTTCATGTGTTGAGCCTTGTCTTCCCTCAAATCAGCTCTAATACAATGTGAAAATTCTATTGCAGTTACTGATTATTAATCTCCTATCTAAATAGATTATTTTACTTCAAAAAATTAATTCTCAACAAATATTGAAAAATAACACAACTAAAATTTCACAAATGAAACTCACAAGAATAGAGAAGAAAACATGCACAATAATAAACAAAATATTTTTGGACAAATTGTCCTTAGAAAAACCCCGAAGGGAAAACCAATACTGCAGATGAGGAATTATATTAAACTTCAGCAAATAAAGAGATACATAAACTGCTTGCCTATTACTGGCAGAGCTCCGGCATTAATCTTCTCCAGAAATTATTCCCTCAATTTCTCCAACTGAAATTCCACAACTGTTATCCCCAACACTATCACTGCGCCCTTACTATCACTGCAAGACTATTTTCTCTTATTGCAAATCTACTTGCTATCACTGCAAGTCTTTCTCAAGTGTGTGTTCTCCAAATGCCCATTGATCCCCTTTTATACTTTTCTCATTGGAAAACCAATGGCCATGATTTAATCTCAATCAATGGCTAAGATTAATTAGACTCTAACAACCCTAACTAATTAGATTCTAGAAGTTTCTAGAGGAATCAATTATTTAATTACATAATTATCTAGACAACTCACTCCTTTCTAGAAGTCTCCAGAAAATAATTAAATAATTAAATAAACATTTCTTGGGAATGGAGACACCTATCCAAGCTACATAAATTAACATTGAGAACTGTAAAATATGCTTAACACATGCAATTGGTGAGTTGTTAGATGTGACAGCCAATAGAACTTACCTAGGAGGTATGGTTGGCTCCGGAAGTTGTGTTGCTGGTTACGAAATCTACCCATTCTTTAATCATGCCCCTCCACAGCTGCCTTCTTCGACACCGATCCAACAATGACCATCATCACGTCTAACACTGACTAATATGCATACCAATTTCTTTTTAAGCTAATTTAGTTATCTTGGTATGCTAAGGAATCTCATAGAATAGGAATGTGATGACAATATCTAATAAAGGATCTATGTGCATGAATTATGACAAGAAAACCCAAATCAATCATAGTTCTTGCAGATAAGTCTTATAATTATTATATGTTTTGTTACTACTGGAATTTAATTTTCACTTGATGTCATTTAAATAAATTATAATAGGGGTTATTTTGTTTTATGGATTTAAAGTACCTACCATTTTTCATGACTAAGCACTCAAATTAGCTCCTGTACAGAAAAGTCTTCAAAGAAAATAGGTACAACTTTGGTTATTGTCAGCGGCTTATTGGTGATTTTACTATTATGCATGTTTGCAATCCGAAGAAAATTCAATTCTATGGTATTAAGGAAGCCAACCTTCTTAAGAAAGGTATCATTGAGCTAAAATTTTAATGATTTTATTTTTACCAACAAAATTTTGATGATTTTAATGATTGTGTTCTACATTAGAACATAACAGAGAATTTTTTGCTCTCCTCAAATTTTTGTTAGAAAATAACTTTTTTAGTTAGAATTAAATGCAAAATTGTAATTTTTTTCCCGTGCATTGCGTATCCAGGAATCTAAATACAGAGCTAGACTCAACAATCGGCCAAAAACATGAAATAATCTTTAACTTGGAAAATATCAAGGCTGCAACTAAAAATTTCCATGATAATAACAAACTTGGAGAGGGGGGTTTCGGCTCTATATACAAGGTAACATAAACCTAACTCACCATGTTTATTAAACAAGGTTACTTATCCATTCTTCGCTCATGTTTTAGTATTTAATTTTTATTTCTTTATATATAACCTTTAACAGTAATTTCAATATCATTCATAAAAAGGATGGAAGGAATGGAATGACCCCAAAGCCATACAGACCGGGCATTTAAATTTTATTTTAATTTTCATCAAATTTTTGTCCAGTGTTCAAAATTTTCAAATATAATTACACTAGCAATTCTGTGTAGAAACACACAATGATGAGCGAATAGGCAGTGATGTACAAAGGAGGGATGGGAGCTATGGGAAATGAGGGTGGCAGGCTTGAGAGTTGGCGTTGGGAGTTGCACAGAAGAGGAACAATGTAGGATGGATAATAGAACATGGAATAAATACCATAAATTATTTTATTATGTTGCAACCATAACCAGATAAATTGGAAGCCATAATTCAAAAAATTCAAGCCATAAATCAAACAAGATTGGGTTGAGGCAATCAGATGCGAAAGCAAACTATGAGCACCTATTAAAATCTGCAAAACTCTAAAACCTCAAACATGGGTTAGTCATTTGCAAAATCCTCAAAATGCTCCTATGAAATAACATGTAAATGCTTCAAAATGCAACAAATGACAAAAGAGATCAAAAGGACATTTCTAAAGCATAACAAGTACCTATTCCATATTGGATTGGTGTCAAATGTGCCAATGACCCTTTCCCAATCCTTGCTAAAACTGAAATGATAAAATGCAATGGTGAAGAGAAAAATTAGTTCTCAATTTAAGAGAATAACTTTGCATGAGAGTGTAGATGCCTTTGATGAAGAATCGGCCCTCTATTTAAAGATTTTCAAATTGGAATAATGCTCATAAGAGAGCAATGTGGGATAAAGATTGGACAAATGAGATGAGGCCACTTGTCAACTTGTCATAGGTTGAGGAATGTGCAAGTTTTGGCCAATGTTCCCAAGAGAGGGAGATTCAAATTTGAATTTGTGAAATAAATGTTGAGAGGGGGACATGAAAGAGAGAATTTATTGAAATGTTGGAAGGAACAAGTCAACTTGTCTTCATTTTTAAACTTGAGGGAATATTCCATTTGTATGCCAAGTTGTTCAAAAGAAAATGATGAATTTATAAATGGATTAAAATGATTTATTGGTGCAAGTGGGAAAAGCTAGAGGATGTGATGGGTGGTTAGATTAGGTTAATCAAGATTAGATTAGCTTAGGTGATGATTAGTTGATTTTGACCCACTTGACTTAAATATTTTGATTTATTTAAATCAAGAGGGAGAAATATGAATTTTGAGACTTAATTAAATAAAGTCTTGGTTTATTTAATTAAATGGATGATGCAAGATAAAGGTTGATTAATTTAAGGAATATGAATCTAGGGAATGATTTATAAAAGATGAAATGTTAGTATTTGATTGATTTATTTAAATGAGGTAATGATGAAGTGGATTTATTTAATTTGAAGGATGAAATGTTAGATTTGATTAAATGAAGGTTATTTGATTATTGGATTGAAATGTATGCATATTTTGCATGTCTAGACATTTTGCCCCTCTTTGAATCAATGTACTTGTTGTGTTGGTTCAAAGAATAAACTTGCCGCGATCAAAATTCAAAAAAAATCTAATTTTTCGGATGCCCCAGTGGAAAGAAGTACACTAGTACATTGCCCCCTCGAGAGATCGAGCAAAAAGATTTTATTTGAGGGTCGATCTCATGATAAAGAGGTTCAAAATGGATGGTTATGGATGATGATGCAAATGAGATGATTTTAAGATGCTTAGAATAACAAATCTATATTATCTTAAACAACTTAAATGATGATATGATGTGAGATGGATGAGATGAATGATGTGATATGTTATGATTATGCAAATGTATGATTTTATGAGATGCTTAGACTAACAGATCTATATTATGATGATGAGATGATATGCAAAATACTGATGGTTTGTGGATGCAGGATGGATGCACTGGTGATGATGATGAACTACTCATTATGTGATGTTAGTGTAGAAAAGAAGACATTAGATGATGACAAGAGGATCCAACAAGCCAACTTTATGAGAGATGATGATGGGAAATGATGATGATAGATGGATGATTTGCTTATCAAGGATTGGGATTTTAAAAGGGTCACTTAACTTATGTTTCATAACAGGCATAAGTACGATGCATCAAGGTATAAATGACCAGGATGGCATGGTACTTAGTGTGATGGATTTTGACTCGACAAATAGATAGGAGTATTCTTGTTCACACCTGATATACGGAAACCTTGCTAGGATGCACTTTAGAAGTTTCAAACACCTCGGACCAAAACACGGAAAGGTATAACCTATCTATGCAATAGTCAACAAGTTGGCCAAAAAACCCTCCATACATATCTAACAAAGCAAGTATTCGCCAAGGTTATTTTACAAGAACGTCCAACAAGCACAGAAAACAAAAGGATAATGATCGTTGCCCCATTCCTATCTCTCTAAATCCTTCATTCGGATATCATCGAGAGGTCCTTGGACTGAGCGCAATAAGATACTAATATTAATATTAAGTCAAAAGAAAAAAAGAAAGCACACAAACAAGTTGATGTTCTTCAATACCGCTAACCAAAAGGGAATGTGTTTTTAAGGATAAGAACCGAAACTATTGCCAAAAGATAATGCCCATTGTAGGAAGGATACATCCTAGGACATGTTAGTGGATGGCGGCACGTCATTTCATTTATCCAAAGTGTTCTTTCTGATAAATAACACCCATTGTAGGAAGGATTTATCCTAGGACATGATATTATTAGATGATTGATATGAGACTATTTGGATGATGGACTATCGACACAAAGAATTGACCAACTTGTTTATGTACTGACTTAAACCTGAGACTTGATATTTTTGAGTTTTACTTTTAACCTGCTATCTACTTGTTTCTAACTGTTTCACCAAAGGTTGAGGATGACGATCAGTTTATTATGAGTGGTGTTTATTGTGGGTGCAAGTGAGATGAGACGGATGGACTTTTTTTTCAAATATTTGGATGTTTTTGGAGTTTTGCAATGTTTTGAGGCTGTTTTTGGTATTTTTTGAGATTTTCAAATGTTTTGATTTTTTATTTTTGATTTTTTTTGGAGTTTCCTAAGATTTTGACCAAGAGACTAACCTAAAGACCTATCCTAGGGGCCTCAAGGGTTGATCAACAGATTAGCTTTGCCTACGTTATACATGTAGAGACCACGTAGTTCGATTGACAACTTGACTGATTTACAGATGAAGATATACATGATGAAATGTCAACTTATTATGACAGACTCCTAAAGGACTGACCTAAGTGTCTCGGGGGATGATCAAAGATCAACCTTGCCTACGTTCAAGCTCAGAGATGACGTAGTTCAATAAGACAACTTTTTTTTTTACTTTTTGAATGACTTTTTGACCTGTTTTTGGATTTTTTGACATGTTTTGATGTTTTTGGATTTATTTTTTATGTTTTGATGTGTTTGGATTTTCTGATTTTCTAATGTTTTTGGATTTTCTAATTTTTTGATATTTTTGGATTTTCTAATATTTTGATGTTTTTGAATTTTTTGATTTGAGGACTTTAAGATCATACACTAATCTGATCTGATAAGAACATGCCCCCAGCGTGATGTAATAGACTACTCCAATAAAGGCAAGACAAACTAACCTTGAGGATGGGTTGAGTAGTACTAGGAGGGATCATGATACGAACACAAGACCAAGCTACGGTGCAGATGCGAGTGGATGAGTGATGGATGAAGACCTGAATGCGATGGATGATGGAAGCGAAATGGATGGATGATGCAAAACAAGCCGTAAAGATCCTAGTGGATGGAATGTGCTTATTTATGCAAGGTGCCTATTTTCCAAGTTTTCACCAAGGTACTTGTCCGAAGTGCCACCGAAGTGGTTTTCACTAGAGGATGATTTTTTCTTTTTAGTATTTTTTGATCCTTTTTTTGATATTTTTGGATTTTTTGCTTCTTTTTTTTTTGTTGTCACCAAGATGCTTGTTTGCCATATTTTCGATGAAGTAGCCATTTTTTCAAGAATTTTTCTAATTTTTTGGATTTTTTTGGTTCTATACCGTGAAAGACTTAGGCATAAAACTTTTTGAGATGGGAGCTATTCATGGGCTCCTACAGAGGTTCCCCTTTGGATGTTGATAGCTGATATGCCCCTAATTTGTAACTTGCTATGATGACGAATGGTCCTAGCCAATTGGGTTCAAATTTTCCTTTGCTGCTTGGGTTTGGGACATTCTTTTGATTTTCCTTCAATACCAGTTCTCTGACTTGGAAAGTCCTATTTTTGATTTTCTTATTGTAGCTCTATTTGAGTCTATTCTGATAGACTTGCAAATGATTCAAAGCATCTATACGTCGCTCATCCAGTAGCTCCAGCTTATTTAATCTTGATACTCAGTACTCTTCATATGTGATGAGGTTTTACAGTGATATCCTAAGTGATGGGAGTTTGATCTCAATGGGGAGTATTGCTTCTAATTCATAGACGAGGGAGAATGGTGTGTCATTGACTGTTTTATTGAGGATTTTCAAAATGGTTTTGTTTGTAGCATTCTGCTTGGCCATTGCCTTGGGGATAGTACGAGGTAGAGAAGCGATGCTGGATTTTGAATTTTTTGCATAAGTTGCAGACATCTTGATTCTTGAATGGTGTTCCATTATCTGAGATAATGGCTTGTGGAACACCATAACGGCAAATGAGATAGTTTAGGATGAACTTTGAAATTTTCTTCCTAGATATATGCGTCATGGGTATGGCTTCCACCCACTTAGTAAAGTACTATGTTGTGGTTATGATGAATTTGTGATCGTTAGATGAGGTAGGTGTGATTTTCCCAATGAGATCGAGTCCCCACTGTGAAAAGGGTCATGGTGTGACAATAGGATGAAGTTCTTGAGCTGGAGCATGGATGAGGTCCCCATGCTGCTGACATTGTAGACACTTTTTGGAATAATCATGTGCTTCCCTTTCCATTGTGGGCCAATAATACTCTATCCTCAGCAGTTTCTTAGCTATGGTCATTCCGCTCGAGTGCGAACCACAAATACCATTATGTACTTCAGTTAGAGCAGTTAATGCCTCCTCAGCATTTAGGCAGCGTAGTAGGGTTCCTTCTATGCTCCTACGGTATAGAGTATCTCCTAGGATGACGAATCTAGATGCCTTTTTTACGAAGGTTCACTTTAGGATTGAGGGTAAATCGGTGGGTATGACTCCTATGTGAAGGTATGTATAGATGTCGTGGTACCAAGGATCACTGGGACCAACGATTTTACACACGAATTTTTCTTCTGGTACCTCGAATGCAGGCACGAGAAGTTTCTCTATCAGGAATTCATATTTTGGAACATTGTTGGGGATGTCTAGTAGGGACCCAATTGTTGCCATGGCATCTGTTGCTCTGTTGTTGGCTCTAGGAATCTGCTCAAATGTGATTTCAATGAAGGATTCTTTTAGAGTCTCCACCAATTTCTTGTATGGGGTGAGCTTGTCGTCCTTAGTCTAGTATTCATTGTTTACTTGATTTATAATCAATCTAGAATCTTCGTATACCCTGAGAGCTATGATATTCCACTGCACTGCTATTATGAGACCTAAGGCCTCGTATTCTTCAATATTATTAGTGTAAGGAAATGCCAGTTTGTAGGACCTTGGTATGCAATCTCCCTGTGGAGTGATAAAGAATATGCCAACTCCTGATCCATGCTGTGTGTATGAACCATCAAAGTATAGTTTCCAATGGTCAGCTATATTGAGATTAAAAATGGATTCATCAGGAAATTCTAAGACGAGAGGGTTCTCTGAATAGATTGGTGCCTCTGCTAGTTGATCTTCAATAACTTGACCCTTGATTGCTTTCCGCTCGACATACTCAATGTCGTACTCTAACAATATCATCACCCATTTGGCCATTCTTCTCATCAGCATTGCCTTTGATAGTAAATATTTGAGGGGGTTGATTTTGGCAATGAGCTTTATCTTGTGTGCCAACATGTAATGTCTAAATTTTGTGATGCAAACACTACTGCGAGGCATGATTTCTCGATGAATGAATAGTTTAGTTCATGCCCAACCATTGTTCTGCTGATATAGTAGATAGCCCTTTTCGTTCCATTTTCATCATGCTGAGCTAGGAGAGCTCCAAGGGCTACTGTTGTTGTTGAAATGTATAAGATCAATGGTTTCTTTGGGATGGGTGGCATTAAGGCTGGTGGTGTTAGTAGATATTCTTTGATTTTGTTAAATGCTTCTTCACACTTGGCATCCCATTTGTATGCTACTCCCTTGTGGAGTAGGTGAGAATATGGGTTATGTTTATCCACCAGTTGTGTTATGAATCATCGGATGGATTGGAGTCTACCTTGGAGGCCTCTCAATTGTTTTAATGTCTTTGGTGCTTCCATTTTGAGGATTGCTTTCAATTTTGTTGGATCCACCTTGATACCCCTCATGGACACTATATATCCTAGTAATTTACCTGATTGTACACCAAAGACGCACTTCTTGGGATTTAGTCTGACTTTGTACTCCTCTAGTCTATCAAAAATAGCACTTAAGGTTATGTGATCTTTTCTTTTTTTGGATTTAGCTAGAATGTTGTCGACATAGTCTTCAACTGTCTTATGGATCATGTTGTGGAATATTAATGTCATGGCCCATTGGTATGTTGCTCCTGCGTTCTTTAGGCCGAATGGCATCATGTTCTAGCAATAAGTCCCCCATGGACAAGTGAAAGTTGTCTTGTGCTGATCCTCTTTAGCTATCATGATTTGATTGTATCCTAAAAATCTATCCATTAATGATAGCATCTCATGTCCTATTGTCATATCTACTATCATGTTGATATTGGGAATCGGGAAGTCGTCTTTTGGACATGCCTTGTTCAAATCTCTGAAGTTTGTGCAGATTCTAATGGCTCCATCAGGTTTTGAAACAGGTATCAAGTTTGATACCCATTCTGGATAATCTATTGGTCGAATGAATCCTGCATCTAACAACTTTTTTAGCTCCATTTTGACCAATAAGGCGATCTGAGGATGCATTTTTTGAAGCTTTTGTCTAACAGGCTTTGCTTCTAGATATACTACTAAGTGGTGAACCGCGGTCTTTGGATCAAGTCCTGGCATGTCAGCATAACTCCATGCGAATTTTATCTGTCTTTCCCTTAAGAAGGCTACTAGGAGCTCTTGCTCTTCTAATAGTAATGATTCTGCATAGAATGTGATATGTGGGGTCTCCTCTATTCCTAGGTTGATCGGATTGCATTTTCCTACTAAGACTGTTGACTTTTCCCAATGAATAGCTCTTAAAGGAAGATTGAATCCCCCATCCTCCGGCACCTTAGAGAGGTTTTCACCATTGGATGTGTCCTTTCTTTTTACTTTTTTCTTGTCAGAGAGTGCCACAGTGTGGTTTTCACTCAAGGACTTGGATATTATTCTTAATTTCTCACTTTTGCAATTGAAGGATTCAATCGTTTCCCCATAATAGGCATGTGTGTCCAACTCCATTATAAACCCTGCTTTATGATCCCCATCTGGAATGTTGTCCCACAATCCCATGAATTTTGAGAGTGCCTCATCATTTTCAAATGTATCGAGAATCGGTGGTCCTCGTTGGTTGTAATTGATGAGTTGGGGATATACTAGGCAAATCTCATGATTTTTATGGTCTGTTTCAAAGGAGAGGGTGCTAATCATGCAAAGGGTGGTATCCTCAAATAACCTAGGTAGATTGGTCATGGTATCCTCGTCATCGCTACTATTATAAATGTCAATTATAAAGTTATGTATGTCTCTACCTATGGATATTGGTAAGCGTACTTCTGCTACAGTTGGTTGAGGAGGAATATTAATCATTCTAACCAGAGAACTTCAACCATGTATGGTTATACTCGGAGGGGTACATCCAAGGCCAAGGTTTGTTATCAGTCGCGTCTCTAGCATGATAGGTATTATGAGCCCATTGTCATTTTTTCCTAGTCTTTGATTTCTGTCGTAGCCCATTGCGAGCATCATTTGCAAACCCTTGCTTCCATTATCCATTGGTAATTCTAGTACTGGTCTTTCATCTTGATATAGCATATGTGATGGATCTTCCTCAATAACCTCCTGGCCAAGGTCTCCCCATCTTATGAATTCGAGATAGTCTTCAAGAGACGTTTGTGATGTGGAAGCTTGGTTTTCTTGTGGACGTCCCCATGATCTAGGAGATTGTGGTAACTCTCCTACCACAAAAGCATTGTTAGGGAGCTTGTAGCTTCCACAACCGTCATCCTGGATGATGAGCTTGATGTCAGAGATGGTGGGAATGGTGGGAGTGGTGGGTGTCTATCGTAGAAGTGGATGCGAGAGTGGCAGGGTCGATGTATGGTGTGGATGGGCCCTCATCATTCTTTGGTACTTGGGGGATTTTGTAGTACTTTTCTTCAAGATTTTTTCAATATGAGAAAGGTTTGGGATCTCCATAGATGGTTACTTCTTGTCTGTTATATGTAAATTTCACACATTGGTGGAAAGTTGATGCTACTTCTTTCATCACATGAATCCATGGACCTCCTAGGAGGATTTTATATGGCAAGTCGAGGTCCAAGACCTGACAAGTGGTTTCCATGAGAGTTGGCCCTACTTGAATAGGGAGTTTGATCATGCCTTGAGACACTCTTTCTTGATCGTCATATGCTCTTATTTTGATACCCTTTCCTTTGTCGATGGAATCCTCTGATATTTTCAATTGCTTGATGAGATTCAGAGAACAAATGTTCAAGCCCGCACCTCCATCCACCAAGACCCTTTTGAATTTGCTTTTATGCACGATGGCTTCCAAGTGAAGTGCATAGTTGTGAAATGGTTGGGCGGGGAAATCTTGGTCAGAGAATGTAAGAAGATTAGGCGTAGTGATATTTCTGACCATAGCTTGGAATTGCTCTGCATCAAGGTCTACGGGGACAATGGATGAGGCCAACACTTCTTCAAGGATTTTCCTATGGGTAGATGATATTTTCAGCAACTCCATGATGGAGATTTGCATTGGCATTCTCTTGAGTTGATCTAGGACATTATAACCATTAGGAATGGATCTAGATGCAAGGGCTTTGTTTGGTTGGGATGATCCTGCAATGGTTACTTTGTCACCTCTTGTGGTGACTCCGCAATCTTCAGCATAAGCGTCCTTGATGGTGATGACCATGCAATTTTCATCTAGGGAGGCGATGACTGTTTCATACACATGATTCACGTTTGAGTGGGTGCCTTTCCCTTTATCATTTTTATTCCCTTTGTTGCCATGATTCGGCATCAGATTCATGTATATCTTAAGATCCTGATTTCCTATAGGTTGTTCCACGTTTATGATTCTTTTATCAATGAGATCTTGAATTATGTTCTTTAATCTCATGCAACTATTCATGGTATGGCATTTGATTTTATGGAACTCATAGAGTTGATTCTCGTTATACCAAGGAGGTTTCACATCTGGTTCTTGGTAATTCTCAAATGTAGGAGCCTGGATGAGTTTTTCATCTATCAACTTTTTCATTATGTCCTCAAGCGGTTCCCCCAAAGTGGTGTATTTTCGCTTGGGATAACTCTTGCGTTGGGGTGGTCCTCTTTGCTCATTGAGATTATTGATTGTTGGATTGTTTTTTGGTTGGTGTGTTATGTGATATTTTTTTGGTGTTGTGTTTGGATTTGTGGTGCGGGTGTATGTTGGTGAGGAGCACTACTGACTACCTTGGCATCGACAACACCATCATTAGTAATGTTTTTGTTCCTTGCCCATGTGTGAGTTTTATCATTGTAATTGGATGGTGGGCGGTTGTTTTGTTGTTCGGGGTATGATGTTGATCCCACAGGTTGAGTCATAAGGGCTCTTTCGATACTGAGTGCCTTGGGGATCAACTAATCATATGTGGTGATGCCCTGAACCTTGAGATGAAATTCCAAGCAGCCTTCAAGGTTGGCTATGATGGTGCAAACTTGTTGTTCTTCTAGCATGGTCCACTTACTTTGATTTTCCTTGGATCGCCATCGTTGTAGGAATGAGGCGAATGATTCACCCTTTCCTTGTTTCAGAGCCGAGAGTTCTTATAGACTAACATTCATTGCAATGTTGCATGTGTAGTTCTTAATGAATGCGTCTATAATTTCTTGGAATGTTCTAATGCCTGAAGGTAGGCGAGAAAACCATTCCATAGCATGGCCTCTCAAACTCCTAGGGAATAGCCGCATTAGGTAAGTATTATCATATGCAACTTCCATGCAATGAACCTGGAATTCCCTGATGTGATCTTCAGGGTTTCCCGTCCCTTGATATTTGTCAAATTTGGGGATCTCAAATCCCTTGGGGAATGGTTTCATTACTAGGCTCCTATCAAACGGATACAGACACAAGTTGCTTGGTGTCTTCGTTGTTCACCCTGATTGGAGATTGAGCACTTGTTGTGAGAGCAACCTAATTTGTGTAGTCACATCATTTTGTGGATCAGGGGGTGGGATGAAAGTGTTTTGGGGTGTTTCAATCGTGGGTTGGATGGGTGGGTTGGTCAGTGTGTTGTTCAATGGTATATGTATATTTTTCTAAGCTAGGTAGGCTTCCACCTGCTTTTGTATGAACAATGCCTATTGTTGATCTTGTTGTTGTTGTGCTTGTTGTTGTTCCAACAATGCTTGTTGTTGTGCTTATTGTTGTTCCAACAATGCTTGTTGTTGGGCTGCCAATTCGGCTACTTCTTACTGCTCTTGATATTGCTTTATTGCTTGCCGATATGCTTGCAATTGTGATGCTTGTCTTTGTGCA
Source organism: Sequoia sempervirens (assembly GCA_007258455.2). Taxonomy (NCBI): domain Eukaryota; kingdom Viridiplantae; phylum Streptophyta; class Pinopsida; order Cupressales; family Cupressaceae; genus Sequoia; species Sequoia sempervirens. Next base: position 242,037 of record VDFB02023755.1, on the reverse strand, counting down.
AGAATTTATTCTTGTGCTTGTGCTTGTTGTGCTTTATATTGGGCATTTTCCTAAGCTTGAGCTTGTACTTGCGCTACTCGTGCTTGGGCTTGTGCTTGTGTCGCTTGTTGTAATAGAGCTTGTGCTTGAGTAGTCTTTTTTGCTTGCAATGCTTGCAATGCTTGAGTGGCTTGGGCGGCTTGTTGTTGTTGTTGCAATAAAGGTTGGGCTTACACGGCTTGTTACACTTGTAATGCGGCTTGTGCAGCTTGGGAAACTTGATTAGCTTGAGCAGCTTGCTTAGCAGCTAGTTGTACGGCTTTTTGTTTTTGCACTTGTTGAAATCCCCTTTGAAAAGCAACTTGCAATGTCACGTTTTGACTTGATGTGGTGGAAGTTGGTGGTGGTGAGGGTGGTGGTGGTGAATGGTGATGTCATGTTAATGTTTTGAGTTGTAGATGGTGTTGTTGATGTGGTGGTTTGAGTGATAAGTGGTGCTATTGATGTGATTGGCCCTTGAAAGACTATGCTTTGCGATGTTAGGGGGTGTTTGTGATGTTGCGATTGTTTGTGCATTTTTTTGTCTATTGTTGCGATGTCGACAACAAGTTTTGAGTGTTTGACATAATGCTTTGGTTGATATTTGGGATGTTGTTTTGATCGATACTTGGTAAAGGGGGAAGCCCTAAGCCAAGGAGTGGTGTGGATGATGATGGGAAAAGTGGAAGTGGTGGAAATGTAAGGGGTGTGAGTCCTTTCAAAAAAATTGTGGTGTTGAAAATGCCCCCTAGTCCGAACATATCTCCCTCCTCTTGTGAATTTGTGAGGAGAGAAGTTTGGGGTGTTGCGTAAAAAAATGATGATGATGGATCATGGTAGAAAGTGAGAGGAACATTCTTATGTAATGGGTTTTCAGGTATGTTTTGTTCCAAGGTGGTGTTTGCATCCAAGTTTTGATTATTAACAAGGGGGTGTGTTTGAATTGCATTGAGAAATGCATTTCCCTTATTAACGTTAGGTTGGGTTCAAGCAAAAGATGTCATGATTTGCAGAATGTTTTGAGTGATATTGTGGGATGGGGGTGTGGATGAAATGGGAATGGTGGATGAGATGGAAGGAAAAGATGTCTCCATTATGGTACTCATGTCAAAATCCGAAGGCAATTTGGCCCCTTGCTTTGCTAGTTCAAGCATGTATAATGAAGGGTTAAGCTTCATCATGATATTGATGATCTTATGGTTTTCTGGATTTTGAAGCATTTCAGTTATTTCGTCGTGAGACATTCCAAAGGTGAGGTCTTCTCCTTGGGTTTCTTCTTGTGGGTTTTGTGATGATGTCGGAAGGTCAACTGTGAGATTTCCAAACCTAATGGGATTTATTTCAGGAGTGTTTTGACTTAAATCACTTGAAGCGGGTGTTTCTTTGTTGGCTTCCATTCTTTTCTTGTATTGAGATCTGGTTTGAACCATAAAACAAGGATCATTTTTTAAGAATGGGAGATAAATCTCTTGATTCTTTGGATTGATCTTTATTTTATGGCTCAAAGTGGAAAATTTTAGGATATCTTGAGGATTGAAAGGTGATATGATGATGATGCAAAAAGATGAATGATGTGGATGTTATGATCCTTTGGTAAATCTTGAAGGAGATACTAGGCTTTTGGGACTTTTGGATATGTTGCAGATTTTGATTTTGATTTGATTTTGGATTTGGGATTTGTCCTTGATTTTGATTTTGATTGCTTTTGATTTTGAACAAAAAGACCCTAAGATGTTGGATGATTACCTAAGGATGGATTTTCTCAAATGATGATAATTTTGAATATGTGTGGGGAGAAGGATGCATCTACCCACACCTATCCAAACAAGATGATAGTTTCACTAACCATATGAAGAAGGATTCATCTACATATACTAAGCTAAATGAGATGATTTGATAACTTTTGACTAAGCATATGCAAAAGGATACATCTACACATAGCCAAAGGTGGTTTTGATAATGTTTTCAAGGATTTAGTCTCAAGGATTTTGATGATTTTGATTTTGCCAAAACGCCTAGCATTAAGGATGATTTCAAGAATTTCCAAAAGGTGATTTGTGAGATGATGTTTGTTTTTGATGTTTTGAAGGATGGGTGAAAAAGATTTTGATTTGCTTTGATCCTAAGATGAACCTGAAAAAGACACTTTGTTTGCCTAGACCTAGGTATTGAAGAACATGCAAATGCTTCCTAGAGACCTTTATAACCAAATAATGATTCAATTTGGACATACACTTTCGAATTTTCAACCAATGACCTTTGCTTTGGACTTTTTCAAGAATCATGAGGCTTTAACACACATGAAAGTTCATTTTGCTTAGCTTTGCTTAATGGCTTCATTTTACCAAAAACACTTTCTTTTATTTAGTTTTCAAACTAAGATGTCCAATGTCTTAATTTCTTCAAACCCCACAAGATATGTTATGTGGAAATTTGATGAACTTAAGGAAAGTTTTTTCCTATTGTTTACTTAAGTAGAAAAATCGAGATGTAACCCAATGTTTAGAAACCTCTAAGGATGTAAATCCCAAGGGCAAGCAATAACATATGGATTGAGTCAATTGTATTTGTCTCCCAAAGGGTTTTAAATTTGGATGATGATGTTAAGTGTTTGTTTTCAAGATGTTTTCGATCAAGCAAAAAGTTTTGTAACCACAAGCAATATGACATCCTAGCTCAATTGGTACATTTCTCTTAGTGGGCTTGCCTCATGCCCTTCGTAGAAGAAGAGATGATTTTACATGCAACCAAGGAGAGAGTATAAAGGTATGTTAAGAATGAAGTCTTAACCTCTATACTTTAACCAAGATTGGACATGGCAAGTAACTTCTTGGAATCTAAGTTCCAATGCACCATTTCGATAAACTCGGTGAATGAGTTAATAGGCCACTACAAACAAGGGTTTTATTTCAGACTTTCCATTTGTGGAGATTGACCCATAAGGCAAGACTCCCCTTTCGGATCCATCTTGTCAGAATCAACCACGTGATATTGGCATTTACTCCAATACCCACATTTATATCCCGGTTGGAAATACTCTTGGCTTTAGAGTGTTACTAGTTGAGTCGTTCCCTTGGGTGAGTACTTTTTCCCCAAGGCAGGCCTGCTAGGATAAACAAAAGCGAGTAAAGAAAAAATTCGTAACTCGATCAATCTTTGATGGCAACAAAGAGAGAATATACACGATAATGCCCCCACTCACACTTGCACAAGATCTTGTTCAATTTTAAACCCAAATCAAAGTGTGGAGGTGATTGCTTTATCTTACCCTAAAGTCATGAAAAAGGCCTTTTGATTCTCAAGATCGCTATAAAGCACGAGAGAAGCACATATGTCCTTTTTCAATGCCTTTAGTTTAAGCAAGCCTTTATGAAAAACAAAGTTTCACTTGTTCTTTTTAAATCCACAAAGCAAAATGTGAGCTCTTTTTAAGCACCAAAAGACGAGTGAGAGATACTTTGTTCAATTGTTAATCCAAGAAACAAAATCTAGTAAGTTGCATTCCTAATGTTCATTTTAGCCTTTGCAAGAAGAAATTGAAAGATTCTTTTTAAACCCAAGCGACATTAGTGTTCTAAGAAAGATAACGATTTCTTGAAGAAGTGTTTAAACAAACACTTAAAGTGTTTAAAAACACTTAAAGTATTTAAAAACACTTTGATCTTTCAAAATATCACCCTCATTCTTCGTTTTCCTTCTTTTACCTTTGTTGTCCTTCATTATCATTCTTCGTTTTCGTTGTTTTCCTTGTACCTATTAACAAAGTAAGATCTAAGAGTTATTTCCACAAATTAATAAAGTAATGCAAAAAAATAAAAATAAAAAATAAAAAATTACCCCCAACATGCAAGGTATTTGTGAAAACAAATAATGTTTAGAACATTTAAAAATATCATATTTTCACAAGCATGACAAAACTAAATACTATTCAACTCTTTAAAGTAGTTATTTGATTAAATGATAACTCAATAAAGTCTTTCAAATAACTATGTGTGTAATATTTCCGCTGTTTTTTTTTTTTTTTACTACAATCCTTTAAAAATTTCAACCAAAATAACCCAATGTTTGCACCCTCCAAGATCTTCTCGAATCGTGTGTCACGTACAAAGATTACAACAATCCAAGTTTTTTTTTTTAAATGCAAAATCTGAGAGGATGGGATCCATATCCATGAGAGTAAATTAATGACGCTTCTTCACCTTCTTTAAAGACTTTATCACTGTGTTAGTTGTCAGTGCACAATATATTAGCCATAATAAAAGATAAGTCAAATAAAGCACATCACTTCAAAAAAAATTCAAGAAACATCATGTGAAAGGGACGATTGGAAGTTTTTTTATTATGCTTGGATGTTGTTGACGTTTTGTGAGGGAGGACTATAACATATGGTGGACAAAAAAAAATTAAAAAGTCATTAAATTAATAATGCCTCTTCCCCTGTGTGTAGATGATAATTACTCCCAAAAACTTAAATGCATTTTCCCCTAGAATCACGACTAATGTGTTGGCACGACGTAGGCAAAAGAGACTATTTTAAAATGGCAAAAACTAATCTCATTATTGCTTGTAGCAACTAACATTTATTAAGGAGAAAAATCATTTACTGCCACAAATTTCAGTAAGCCCTCTCTAAGTGTTGAAAAATAGAAAGGTAGATAGCATTGATAGTGCAATTTTGAGTGCTTGGATGGAGCGGCTGCTTGAGAAACCTATGCACTGAGATTTTTGGTGCGCTTGCATGTGAAGCGGACACATTGAAGAGAATGATAGGAAAGCTCCTCATGCTTCTAGATCACCTTCATTCAATGCTCCCATGACTTGCCCTTATGCCTCACGAAAGCTCACATTTTACACTACTTCACCACTGTTAAATATGCGTTGGACCTTCACTTGTCCTCCTACAGAAATCAAGAAAGATCTTGCAGATCCTGTTGGTCATCTACTTCTCACTAGCACTGCTAGTGCTCTATTTTCTTAGAAGTGTACCATTAACCATATGGTACAATGCTTTCCTTTACTCCTTCCATACGCTACTCCTCTCTATGGGAAGACCCGCTACCAAATTCAACACTTGATCGACATGCGCATGGTGAAGTAGCTTGAAACTGGTATAACTAATTGTTGTAATATTCACCTCTTCTCAATTAAAGAAACAACCCAACGCCATTAGTAAAAACGTCACCAGTAAAAGCAGTAAACGGTTAGCAATAGTTGAGTAATAATGAAAGGTTCTGCATTGCAATTAATAGCACCTACCTGTATGTAGAATGTGTAAACACGAGGAAGGCATATGATCTGTTAGAAAGAATGTATCAGAGGAATACCAAGATTGCAGGAATACGCACTAAAGGCATGATAATTCTCTCAAGTGAATGTAATTAGCAGGTGTATTAAATAGCAACAAATAGTGATTTACAAACTTTTGAGCAAATGCAATTGGTAGGTATGATCTATGACTTGTGCTAGTCTCCTCCCTAAATGTCTATACAAGGTTTGCTACTACCTGATATGAGGCCTCAACATGGCGCTTAATTGATTGACATGATGCCAACAACAAATGCCACTTAATCCAGGAAAGAAATGTTGATCTAATACCAGCAACAGCAAGATCGACACACAGAAGCATGACTCTATACTAGTATACAAACCAACAGTTCTCAACTACGCATTGTTAATGAAGATATGGGCATCACATAATAGTATTGAATGAAGATATAGTCCATTTATAAAATCCTTTACTTATCTCAATCTGTACGCAACAATTGAGAGATAAATACAGGAGACTCAAGCGCACAAGTGACTTATATACGCTATCTTCTATGCTATCTTATTTCTAATAGAATTGATCTGTTATGCGTTATTTTACCTCCTACTATAGCTTCGGATGTATATCATTAAGTTGTTGTCAACATATCAATGGATTTTCAAAGATTAGAAAACTACCTACTTCAAATCTGATTGATGCTCATCCCAATGGTACTAGTACCTTAAGCGCATACAGTGGTGGAAAGAAACCAAAACAAGAAATTGATAGCGTAAATACCTTCTGTAATAGATATGGCTAGATATATGTTGGCAATAGCAAATAAGACACTTGCAGTCAAACCAATATGATTATAATATAAATGGAAAGACAAATGTATCCAACCAACTATTCATGCTAAGGTATTTAAAATTTTGTTTGGAAGATTCAGCTATTATTTCTATTTGTTCAGACAATGAACGAAGTACGACGATGGAGAAGGCTGAGAATAACCTTGGATTACAACCAAAATTTTCTATTAGCAGATTTCTGATAAAAAAGATAAACACCACAAGCTTTCAAATGGAACGGTTCTAACATAGAAATGATATTAGATGAAAAAGTGATACATATATGTAAAACCCACAATATAGCATAGAAGGCAACTTAAAGATTGATAATAACTATTATGGAGGGGCTTGTAGTCAGCAAGATACAAAAAAAAAGGCAAATTTTTGAGATATTTGTTGGAGACAACCCTCCTTCTAGCGCCATATGTGAGCACCTATTAAAATTTGCAAAACTCTAAGACCTCAAACATGGGTTAGTCATTTGCAAAATCCTCAAAATGCTCCTATGAAATAACATGTAAATACTTCAAAATGCAACAAATGACAAAAGAGATCAAAAAGACATTTCTAAAGCATAACAAGTACCTATTCCATATTGGATTGGTGTCAAATGTGCCAATGACCCTTTCCCAATCCTTGCTAAAACTGAAATGATAAAATGCAATGGTGAAGATAAAAATTAGTTCTCAATTTAAGAGAATAACTTTGCATGAGAGTGTAGATGCCTTTGATGAAGAATCGGCCCTCTATTTAAAGATTTTCAAATTGAAAGAATGCTCATAAGAGAGCAATGTGGGATAAAGATTGGACAAATGAGATGAGGCCACTTGTCAACTTGTCATAGGTTGAGGAATGTGCAAATTTTGGCCAATGTTCCCAAGAAAGGGAGATTCAAATTTGAATTTGTGAAATAAATGTTGAGAGGGGGACATGAAAGAGAGAATTTATTGCAATGTTGGAAGGAACAAGTCAACTTGTCTTCATTTTCAAACTTGAGGGAATATTCCATTTTTATGCCAAGTTGTTCAAAAGAAAATGATGAATTTATAAATGGATTAAAATGAATTATTGGTGCAAGTGGGAAAAGCTAGAGGATGTGATGGATGGTTAGATTAGGTTAATCAAGATTAGATTAGCTTAGGTGAAGATTAGTTGATTTTGACCCACTTGACTTAAATATTTTGATTTATTTAAATCAAGAGGGAGAAATATGAATTTTGAGACTTAATTAAATAAAGTTTTGGTTTATTTAATTAAATGGATGATGCAAGATAAAGGTTGATTAATTTAAGGAATATGAATCTAGGGAATGATTTATAAAAGATGAAATGTTAGTATTTGATTGATTTATTTAAATGAGGTAGTGATGAAGTGGATTTATTTAATTTGAAGGATGAAATGTTAGATTTGATTAAATGAAGGTTATTTGATTATTGGATTGAAATGTATGCATATTTTGTGTGTCTACACAAACAATAGAGGCCAAGACACACACTAACGATTATTTTGTTTCAACAATAACTAGAATACTAAAGCCATAAATCAAACAACATTACTTTGAATAGCCACCCACATTTAGAAAGCCATAACATAGCCTGAGCTATACAATAAGTATCAACCCAAGCTCCATAGCCTTAACATTTTTAATGTTACATATATATATATTGATATTAAAATATACCTGATATATCCTAAGACAAAAAACAATAATCAATAATACCTAATGTAACCAAAGATAGAATCAACAACATTAATTATTTTATTCTTTTCCAAGAATAAACAATAAAAAAAACCCATAAATCAAACAACATTAATCTTTATAGCCACCCACATGTAGAAAGCCACAATATATGCATACCTATACAATAACAATCAACAAAAATGCCATATCCTCTATAATTTCATTTTGTTGCAAACATATCTAGAAAACACAAACATTCAACACAAACTCTACAAAAATTGACAGTAAAAAACCCAATTCTTACACCTTTCCATAGAATACAACAATATAAATGAATGTAGGATAAAATAGAGAACAATAACTAGTAAATTTTCTTATCTTTTGTCAACAATATGGCTTTCAAGCCAAAGCAATGTGGAATGCAACATAAGAGAAACTGAAACAACATTAACTATTTTATTCCATAGCAAGCATAGGCTGAAACATATGAATTCTATTTGTATCTTACGTAAGAAATATACAAATGTTTACATTAAATATATAAAATAAAACACAACAAGATAAGTTGTCGTTTCTAGCCTTCCATAACAGGCGATGGAGAATCAAGGACTATCACGAAACTGTTGAGCATGCAAATACAAACTTGATGACTATGATCAAGGGTAGTATGAACTTTGATTATCACAATCAACATTGAGTATAGTGGGATATAGTTGCCATTTGACTATTGAAACTAATTTTACAATTAATTAGTCAACATCACCATCATAGCTGGAGTATAGGCTAGCAAAATAACAAAAAAATATAAATCTTAGTATGGTAAAAGTATGAATTTGAGACAGAATATGTAAATCAGCAGATTTTAAAACTTGTATTATGTAGACTACAAAATATATAATAGACATGTAATGCAACATATGATATAAATAAAATTTAACCATACTTGTGCATGTGTTAGATTGCAGTAGGTGGGAAAAAAAAATGAGGGGTGGTTTGCACTCTACCCCTTTGATGAATGATGGAAGGAATGTTCTGGCTAGTAACGAGTAAAAATGAAATCATTGGAATCCACATTACGGCTCCAGTATGATATGCAAAAACAAGGGAAAGTGTATATAATAGTGCAGTGGCCATCTACAATTGATACACAAAATGTAAACCAACAGATGTGAAAGTTGATTATTTTATAACATAAAAGTTACCTAGTGTATGTTGTTGAATGGACTGTCAACATAAGAAAGCAGCACCCGATGTCCACCCTACCATATTGGGTCATGGAGCATCATGCACTCTCAGCAAGCCCCCAAGCAAGGAAAAATAAAATACTGACCATTGGCATCAATGGTGGAAGCAATGTCTAGGGTGATGCTTACTTAACACAAGCTCTAAATTGAAATAACATAGCATGCATAAGAGAACCCTACAGAAAATAAATGAATCCAGGCTAAGATAGAGAACAATAACCAGTAAATTTTATGATCTTATGTGAAGAGTATGGCATTGAAAAGTGAAAGGACTCACCATTTTGAAGATCACCCCAACGAAAGCAATCTCCAATGGACTGAAAGACAAAGTGGATTAACATTAACTATTTTACTCCATTCACAACCATAGGTTGTAACATATGAATTCCAATTGAATTTTATGTCAGAAATAAATAGATGTGTACATAAAATATACAATGTAAAACACAAAAAAAAATGAATGCACTATGGTGAACATCTATATTAAAGACAAAATATGTAAATGAGAAGATCTTTAGACCTCTATAATGTACACCAGAAGATATACAGCACACATGCGATGCAAGCTTTGAAATAAGTAAAATTTAAGCATACTTGGGGATGCAGTACATTCCTGCAACCATGGAAGGATATGATGAATGGTGTGCACCCTACCACTTTGATCAATGATAGAAGGAAAAATTTGGCTAGTAATGAGTATAGATTAAATCATTGGAATCCACATTATGGCTCAAGTATCATCTGGAAGGATAAGAGAAAAGTGCAAATATTAGTGTAGTGGTCATCTCTAATTGATAGAGAACATGTAAAGCAAGAGATATGAAAGTTGATTATTTAATAACATACAATTTGCTATGAATTTGTAATGCAAGGAATGAAGCAAACAAAACTTAGACATACCTAGTGTATATCGCAGAATGGACAGTCAATATAAGAAAGCAGCACCCAATGTCCACCCTACCCTATTGGGTCATGGAGCGTCATGCGCTCTCACCAAACCCCCAAGCAAGGAAAAATAAATTGCTCACCATTCGGATAAACGGTGAAAGCAATGTCTAGGCCGCTGCTTAATGCAAGCTTTGAAGGCATCGGAAGCTACACATATGACGATTGTTTGCATAGAGTATGGTTGCAAACATGAAAGAATAATTGAAAAGTTAGCACACTAAACACATAGGAATGGTAGAGAACAAATCAATCAGAAAATGTGAAGACTTACATAATGCATAACAAATTGTATGTAATGAAGGTGGAGTAGAAGAGTAGAAGCAAATAAAATGTAGGCATACCTTGTGCAGGCAATGAAATGGAAGATTGAGAGAGTAAGGTAGGCCTTTTTTGCACCCTTCCACATTATGGCATCAAGCGTCATCGATTATGACCAAACCTCTAAGCAGAGTAGTTTTTTTTCTCCAGGAATTTAAACTATACACCAGTGCATGTATTTGGAATGTAAAACACTATTAAGGGAATAACATTTGGAACAAGTGAGATTAGAAGTTTAGCACAACAAACATGTATCATCACTACAAAGTATTTAGATAGGGAAGTATAAAGAGTTGTATAATTTGTAAAGAATAATATCTAATATATGTTGAATAAAATACATGTTATAAACAGGATGCATGTATACCCTTTGCAAAGTGTAGCACACAATATGTGGACAATTGTATATATTTGTCTTCTGCAACCTACCAATGTTATTTACCTGAGATCACTATTATCTTGTTAGAAGAATACATAGACTTGCAGCATTGGTCACAAAAAACTTTGAATGTAATTAGAAAAGAACATATGGAAAGAATGGGATACAGCCTTACCTTGTATAGAAATACAATATATTTGTAAAGAATAATATCTACTATATGTTGAATAAAATACATGTTATAAACAAGATGTAGGTGTACCTTTTGCAAACTGTAGCACACAATATGTGGACAATTCAATATAATTGTCTTCTACAACCTGCCAATGTTATTAACCTGAGATCACTATTATCTTGTTAGAAGAATATATAGACTTGCAGCATTTGTCACAAATAATTTTGAATGTAATTAGAAAAGAACATATGGAATGAATGTGATATAGCCTTACCTTGTATAGAAATACAATATAGTTTCAACTCGAACAAAAAAGGGCACTTGCGAGCATAAATGTATCAACAATTATAAACCTATGTAGTGACACCTGGAAATATTTTGAATCTAAATTTGTTAGAATATGAAAGTGATAGAAAGAAATAATTCAAGTACCATAGCTATGGAGGCGGGGCGAATCCAGACAAGTGCACAAAGGCATTGAGAGCAAGTTGAGATTTAGATAATGGATGTTTCTTGCTAGGAAGAATGGGAAAGAGAAAGCAATAGTTGAATAGGAACATCTTGTACTAATGTCTGTATAAGTTAATCTTTCGAAATGTTGGGGAAGTTGAATAGGGTTGGGAATGAAGGGCCTTGTAAAAGAATTGAGACAAAGAGGAAAAGGAGAAGTGGCATAGGTACCATGGAGATCAAAAATATTTCATGATAGTGGCAGTGCAGACAATTGTTGGAGACATTCCTCTTCTTTGATTTGAAGTGCATTGTATTTGTTGGAGTGCAACCTAGAATATCTATCAAAAAAAAAGGTGGATCTATGTGTATGCCTTGTAGCGATTTAACACGAGAGAGAGTTGTGAATGTTAGTCCTTGCCTTTCTTTAGTTCCAATATCTATTGTAGCTTTCTCTAGTGTTAAGCCTTGAGATTTATGGATTGTGATAGCCCAGGCCATTGTCAACGGAAATTGTCTTCGGTTGCCTCATGTGATTGGGATAATGGGGATGAATGTTGGATTCTCCTGATCCCATACTAGTCCAATGTAGTTTTGGAAGTCAACAACAACATATTCAGGGAATTGGGGCGGTTTAGCACCAATGGCATATACAATAGCCTTCACTAAACCCAAGGATCCATTCACCAAGCCAGCTACCACCCAAAGATTTTTTGTCAACATTACCTGCTGGCCAATTGCAAGCAACAGCTCAACTTGAAGTTGTTTATCATCGGCATAATCAAGTGTATTTTGTTGGGAACATTCAACAGCACTAATTGCAATTGGAACATTTAATTGTTGTAGCATTTTCCTATTGTGCAAAGCAACCAAGATATTAGTTGGGAATAAGTGGATAGCTTGATCAAAGTCTTGCTTTTGCTTAGATGCAAGCATGGATTTTTTTTATTCATAAAAAGTTTCCAATCAGGTAGGGTTGCTTGGTAGTTTTTAATATTCATAAGGAGCATACGGAACTGTTGTTGTGATTCAGATTGCCCATGTTGGTGGAAGATAGTGTCAATCTTAACAACAATATTGAAAGTGTGCCAAAGTGCCAATGCTATGGACCAAGAACTATAGATAGGCCTGTCCATAATAGGGGGTAGCTGAGCCAAGTCTCTAACAAGTATAATAGACACACCACCGAATGGTTGCAAATGTCTGGAAGGGAATGCTTGCTGCAATCGACTATCTATTTTTAGCAGCAACTTGGAACCCAAGAAACTCATTTCATCAATTAGTATGTACTTAATATTTTGAAGTCTTCTTGAAATATGGTCAATGCCTGTCCTTTCAATGGATTCGTATATTTTATTGGTATGCAAAGAGTAGTATGCACTGTGGAGGCATGAATATTGTAAGCAGCAACACCCGTTGGTGCCAAAACAAGCATAGGGTTCATTTTTTGACTAAACGATCGGTTTAGTGCTCTCTGTATCCTATCAATTAAGAATGGCTTACCTATCCTAGCAGTTCCTTGAATTATCATACAAAGTGGAGGTGATGAGGGCAGGCCAAAGTGGTGTTGAATGATTCTCAAGGAAAGCTTCTATCTAGGAGATAGTTCATGAGAAAGGGATGGCATTGCAAAGGAGGGAAGCGTGTCTTCAGGTGTATGTAACTTACTTGTTGCAACAAATTGTTCAGAAATACTATGAAGATTCTTCGAAACATTGTGGTTGTCCCACCTATAGTGCAGTTCAAAGTCTCGTCGACCCAAGAGTTGTAGCTAGTCAAAGCAAACATTCTTTGTCGCACCAAGTTGAGAGAGCAACTCCCATTTATATTGTTTTGTATGTGGTGGAGACTGTCCGCTATCAGTATCACTATCACTACGCTCATCATATGTATGTTGGTCAGTAAGTCTATTTACATTCCAAGCAACATAGCCAGTAGCATGGAGTAGCATCCAATTTTCTATAATGCTTTCTCTTGTAAGCCCTATGGGTGGGTGCATGAAGTTGGGTTACAATTTGGTGGCCAACTTAAAAAAAAAATGAAAAATCATAACGCGAGCACGTTATAACACACCCATGTTATGTCAATTTAAAAGGAAAAAAAAAGTGAAAGTGATTCATTTTATGTCGACTGTTCTTTTGCTCTTCCCGCGGCCAAAAATCCTCATTTTTCGTGCTCGCATTCTAGGATGAGGGATTGAGCAAAAATATTCAACAATGGTTGCTATTTCTTTGCAAGGATGGTGCCACGATGATGAAGAGGTGGGAGAGGTAAGTATTGTTTGCTATTTGTTTTGAATTTCTTAGTTTTAGGTTGATTTTGTTAGTTTAAGGTTATATTTGATATATAAATTTTTCAATTTGTAGGAGATGCAAATGAACCCGCAAACCCACAAAATCCTCAACGAGAAGAGCAACCAAATCCTGAATAAGAAATTCAACCTCAACAACAACCTCCTCCACCAATCCCTCAACACCCTCCTGGCACTCAACAAAATTTAATGAGTGAGATTGAGAGCAACAAAAAAAAAATTGAGGATTTTATTAGTAGGTTGAGTGATCCAAATGGTTCAACCACAGAAAGAATGACCCTCGAAAATTCATTGAAAGATATGTTAAAAAATGTGGATTCAATTAGCAAATAAATAACTGAATGGAAAGATAGGAGGCAGGCGGCTAGGGCATATTATGTAGATAAACTATCATATAAACAAGTAAAGGATTTTAAAATTACAAAAGGTGATTTGTGTTCATTATTCACTGACCCACGCACAAATCAAAATCTTACCCTCAATGCGAAGAGGTTTCCTATTCATTGGTGTCACCACCAAGAGATTAGGAACCATTTTTATGATAGGTGGTACATGGTCTTTGATGACCGACCGTGCAACAATTGTGAAGTCCCCCAATATTTTCTTAGGAAACTATACAATGAGTTCATATTGAACAAAATCCCAAATTATTTTAATATGAGGGACTTCTAGGGGAGAGGTGGGGGGTCGGCTCAGGATAGGCCAGATGCACAGTCGAATCCTACACGGCAAGGGAGATGAGCTCTCGCTAGGCTACCTCGTGAGCACATTGCTATGCCTTCCATTGTGAAGGAGAGTGTCGATGTAGAGACTTGCAGGAAATCAACACTTTGACCCAAAGTGTCATCCATCATACTATCCCTATTCTATAGTGCCATGCAGGGGACTCTTTGAGTGGTGGCCTTCGAACCCATGTGTGTCAATCTTGCGGGGCGACTTGTTCATATGACCCCACCGACGCTCAGGAGGTTGTTGCAGAGGATCTGTATGTAGCTATGGAGATGGAGAGGGCAGCTGACATTTTGCATGATGCATATGGAATTGATACTTGGGTAAAATTTAGCATGTTCATTGAATTTAATTTATTAAATTTTAATTTTGAAATGCAAGATTAACTAATTTAATTTTATGATTTTAATAAAATTGCAAGGTCACAGTGTTGAGACTGGATACACTGGCCCTCCACCAACTTATTTATGTAGTACACCTATCAGTGGGGTATGTAACTAGTAAAAAATTATAAATTTATTACATGTTAATAGCATTGTTTTACGAATGGTATTTTAATATGTGATTTTGGATGTTGAACAGGGTATTATTGGAGCTTTCGAGGGAACACCTCCTAGTGCGAGTGGATTTACTCAAACCTTCACGCAGGTAATAGAATAAATATTTTAACTAATGAATTGTGGTTAATAGATTTGTGTAGTTTATATTCATATCGTTCGTCACGTTGCATTGCACATCATTCAAACTCAAAGCATTACTTCACATTCCATTTAAGAAATAACTAGATGTTGATAGATGAAAAAATTTCAACTTCAATATATAGTTGTTTAGAAAGTCAACATGTAAGCAACTTGATGCAATTTCTTCACATGGAGGCATGTGCTTGCAAAGGTGCACCTACACAACAAATTATGGATGCTTGGAAAAAATGAATGAAACCATAATAGTAAGCAATAGCATAGACAAGGCAGTTAGTAGTTTCAAAAAATGCCTCGAAGAAATGTGGTCTCATGGCACGATGGAATTCCATTCCATCACCATGAGACCACATTTCTTCGAGGCATTTCTTCAAAATTCTCACCACCTTTTCTATGATACCACATTTTTCATACGTGTGCACCAAAGCATTTTATCAAACTACTTGTGCTTCCTTGCTGCTATGGCTAAAAGCCTAAAAAAGGTGCTTTCCAACAAACTATGGATGCTTGGAAAAATATCTATCAAAGCATAATAGTAAGCAATAATTTACCATAGAGAAGGCAATGAACTTTTTGAAAAAATGCCTGAAAGAAATGGGTTCTTATGGTGATGGAATGCCATGACATGCATTTTTTTGTAATGGCATTCCATCACCACAAGACCCCATTTCTTTTGAGGCATTTTTTCAAACAGTTCAAGTTGTCTTCTCTATGCCACCACATTTATCGTACATGTCTATGAAAGCATTTAATCAAACAATTCAGCAGATTGTTGCTATGGGTAAAAGCCTAAAAACACGTCCTTTCAAACAAGATATGGATAGGGAAAATAGTAAGCATGATAATTAGAAATATATAGTTTAATAAGTACTCAAAATTTTGTTCATTACATCTCATACACTATAAGTCATGACGTGGATCGCTATTGTAACTTTTTTGTGATTAAATAATGTTTTGTTTTATTTTCAAATGTTGGTTGTGGAAACACCTCCAAATGTTACGAGGGCAATGGATATCAGTGTTTCATCCGCTATACAATCCTCGATGGCTTTGACAGGGGAGGTATGAGGCAAATTACTAAATTTCAATTTACATTCATTGTTGTAGATGTTAGTTCGAGTGAAAAATCAAACCAAATTATTGATTCATAGTCTAATTTCTATTTGGATGGTTTATACAGGGCTTGAGCATGCCTCAGCCTCGGAGTGTGAATATTTCCCTCATGGAGAGTGATCGTGAGATGGTCGTAAGTGATTATTTTTTAAAATATATATAATTTTTTATAATGTAATTTCTATATATTAATGTCTTTACTTCTTAAATTTTAACAGTTAAAACTTCACCAAGAGCTTAACGCTAGTAGGAGGAGTAGCAGGAGCACTCCTTGAGTGCAACATAAACGAGTGATAGACCTATTGCCATTTGATCGACCAGCAAAGGGAAAGAGTTTATTTTGAGAACCTGGAGAGCAATGACTTTTGATTCCAAATCCCTTTGTTGTATGCCTACATGGTAGTTTTGTACATATCTTGTATTGGATATATTTGACATTGTATGCCTATATGGCATTCTCGTAAGCCTATATGGCTATTTTGTACCTATATTTTATACTTATATCGACATATATTGATGTATGCGTACATGGATATTTGGTTAATACAAATATTTTTTATCGATGGTGTCCATATTTGCATGTTATAAATTCATGGTTCAATAGATATGAGTTACATGTATTCAAGTGTATACTTTACAATGTACGTGTATTCATTGTGACTTACGTGTGATGTATAATTTGTGACTTACATGTTTTCATGTGTATACCTTGTATTCGTGCATATACTTTGTATTAAGTTGTGTATACCATGTATTCGTGTGTATACTTCAAGGTATATGTGTTTGTGACTACTTGTGCTTCCCTTATTCACATGTACATGCTTGACTTATTCATGTGTATACTTATTAATTGGTTAGCCATAGCATTGATCATTGTTGTCCTTCATGGTTTGTCTTGAATAAATTAATTGATTGATGGTAAACAACTTTATCTAAAAGAAAAAAATGTGTTTTCAATTGGTATTCTATGAAATGATTGATAAAAAGATTCCAATATATTTAATCCTTTGATTGGAACAACTCAATTAAGCAAAGGATATGTATAATACTTTTCCTTTTAGATTAGCAATGCATGGAAGTTTTTAAAAGTATCCTTGATATTACAAAAAGATATGTGTTTATACACTTAAATTGTGCACTCACCCTTTGGTTCTTTGAAAGAAAAATCTTCCTGTCATTGTTACACTGCACAGGTAAACCAGATTTTGTATTGTGGAGCTATATTAAGCTACCACTCTCAAGACCAATGTAACAATGATACAAAATAATGTTTGATACTGCAAGAAGACATCAAAATGGCTAATGTACTAAACAAATTCTTATGATTTATGAAGAACGTTGATAACAGTACTTAGTTGGCTTCTTTTTCAAAATCATACAAATTGAACCCTAGCATAAATAGACTCTATATATCAAGCTACCACAATTCAAGTTTCAACAATGAATATTTATGATGCATGTTTTAAATGAAAATCAAGTTTACGGTGGTTTTTTTGTTTATATGATGTTATGTGATATTCTAATCCTAATGCATGCTTCTAGGCTGCATATATATTTATATTTTGTTTTTACATGATTTTTGTACCAACGAACCCAAAACGAATTGAACCCCCCTCCAAAACAATTTTGCCTAACTGGCAAACCAAACCCCTAAACCTCAAAACCTATTCCAGTACTCTTCATTTTTCCTGCACAAACTTAATTGACCACCAAATTATGTCGCCTCTTCACTTTACCCACTTTTACTCCCTCAAACATCTCTTTTTCATTCAAAACCCATGTTTTCCCAACTAGGGCATCATGCCATAACATACTTTTGACCTCCCCTATCCTTGTAGAACTTTTGAACACATCAAACTCCACAACCTCACCCTATTTCCAACCTATTCTAACTTATTTTCAAGCAATTTCTTCTTTTCACCTCTTCTAGGCTTGCTTTTAAGGGGCCTCAATTTTGAATTTTGAATAGAGGCAACATTAGTAATCTCTTCCAATGCCTTTACCAATGTTATTTTCATTCATACTCCCTATCCTACTTATATCAAGCCCATATCACCGAGACACAACCTGAACAATAGATGGAATGGCATATTTCAACATATTACACTCGAACCCTTCAGGGATTGATCTGGTTGAATGTAGCTAAGAGAAATTCTATGTGTTTGGGTGCAAAAGAGGACCATGCCTAGCATAAAAAATACCTATTTGAATGTGTTGGAATAATTTATTTGGTCACACGAGTTGCAGAACAAAAGTTGCACCACTTTGCAACTTTCCACTGCTTCTATTTGGCACTTTTTCCATCAATTAAAAATTGGACATCACAGGAAAACCACTCTGAGATAACAAAAATTGAGAGAGGTTATTGTAAAGGGGCCCAACACAATCCCATAGGATTAGACAAGAATTTTCTAAGCATCATGGTATCTGAGTAACAACATGCTAAATTTTGCAGCCATTTCACACTTTAAACCCTTAAGGGATCGATCTGGTTGAACATAGCTCAGAGCGATTCCGCATATTTGGGTACGAAAGAGAACCATTCCTAGTGTAAAAATACCTATTTGGATGTGTTGGAATAGTTCATTTGGTCACACGAGTTGCAAAATGAAAGTTGCACCACTTTGCAACTTTCCACTACTTCCATTTGACACTTTTTCCATCAACTAAAAATTGGACACCACAGAAAAACCACTCTAAGATAACAAAAAATAAGAGAGGTCATTGTAGAGGGGCCCAACACAATCCTATAGGATCAGATGAGAAGTTTCTAAACATCACGGTATCTTAGTAACATGCTAAAGTTTGAAGCCATTTTGCACTTTAGACCCTTAAGGGATCTATCTGGTTGAACGTAGCTCGAAGAAATTTTGTGTGTTTAGGTGCAAAAGAGGACCACACCTAGCATAAACATACCTATTTGGATGCATTGGAACAATTTTTTTTGTCACACGAGTTGCAGAACAAAAGTTGCACCACTTTGCAACTTTTTACTACTTCCATTTGACACTTTTTCCATCAACTGAAAACTGGACACCACAGGAAAACCACTCTGAGATAACAAAAACTGAGAGAGGTTATTGTAGAGGGGCCCAACATGATCCCATAGGATTAGACAAAAAAAATTAAGCATCATGGTATCTAAGTAACAGAATGTTGAAGTTTGCAGCCATTTTGCACTTTGGACCCTTAAGGGATCAATCTGGTTGAACATAGCTCAGAGCGATTCCAAGTGTTTGGGTGCGAAAGAGGACCATGCCTAGTGTAAACATACCTATTCAAATGTTTTGGAATAGTTCATTTGGTCACATGAGTTGCAGAATGAAAGTTGCACCACTTTGCAACTTTCCATTGCTTCCATTTGACACTTTTTCCATCAACTAAAAACTGGACACCACAAGAAAACCACTCTGAGATAAATAAATAAATAAATAAATAAAAAAAAAACCAAGAGAGGTTATTATAGAGGGGCCCAACATGATCCCATAGGATTAAATGAGAAGTTTCTAAGCATCACAGTATCCAAGTAACAACATGCTAAAGTTTGCAGTCATTTTGAACTTTGGACCCTTAAGGGATCGATCCATTTGAATGTAGCTCAAAGCGATTCCGCATGTTTGGGTGTGAAAGAATACCATTCCTGGTGTAAACATACCTATTCGAATGAATTGAAACAATTTTTTTGGTCATACAAGTTACAGAACGAAAGTTGCACCACTTTGCAACTTTCCACTACTTTTATTTGACACTTTTTTCATCAACTAAAAATTGACCACAAGAAAACTAATCCAAGATAACAAAAACTGAGAGAGGTTATTGTAGAGGGTCCCAACACAATCCCATAGGCTCAGATGATAATTTTCTAAGCATCACAGTATCTAAGTAGCAGCATGTTGAAGTTTGCAGTCATTTTGCACTTTGGACCCTTAAGGGATCGATCCGGTTGAACGTAGCTCGGAGAGATTCCACGTGTTTGGGTGCAAAAGAGGACCTTTCCTAGCATAAGCATACCTATTCATATGTTTTGGAACATTCATTTTGGTCACATGAGTTGTAGAATGAAAGTTGCACCACTTTGCAACTTTCCACTACTTGCATTTGACACTTTTTTCATCAACTAAAAACTAGAAACTACGAGAAAACCACTCCGAGATAACAAAAACTGTGAGAGGTTATTGTAAATGGACCCAACACAATCCCATAGGTTCATACAAAGATTCCGTAAGCACTATGGTATCTGAGTAATACCCTGTCAAAGATTGCTACCCTTTTGCACTTGGGGATTTGATGTTTCATTGAATTGTACGGTTCCGTACAGGGTGATTGTGCTCTGTTTTCAATGGAATTTGGTGGGAAGTAGACTTAACTCCATTTTAGTTTTGGTTTGGTTGGATTTCAAGTGATTTTGTGCATTTTAGAAGCCAATTACTGAGGGTCATTTTATATACCCTATTTTAAGGGTTTTGAGTGCATTAAAATGTCATATTAAGCCTTTCACGCACTGTATGCTTCTATAACTTGATGGAAAGGCTTAGTTATGGTTATAAAATATGTGTGCATAGTTTTTTGCACAAGGGAGGTGAATAGAGGGTTTTTAGGTGATGCCCTAGATGTCAAATGGTGCATTTTTTAGTGGAAAATGGTGGTTTACTACTAGGGTTTGAAGAAATATTTTGGGGAAGTGATATCTCTTGAAATTTTAAGCTTGTGTAGACCTTTTTGAATGTGTTTTAGGATTTGGTTGGCTGTGGTAAGTTTCAAGTATGGGTTTTCAACAAACCCTTGCCTAACTTATAGTCTCCAAATCTCATCAAATGGGCTTATCTTTTAGAGAATGTCATCCAATGGCCAACCAAACATCAATCAAGCTTTAACATAGACCCTAAGACAAAATCCCAAGAGATCATACCATGTTTCTTTGTACCATCATTAAGGTCCAATAGACCACCTTGCATAAAGGCTACTACATTAGCCCTATTTACAAAGAGACGACCTTTTAAACACTAGATCTTCACTCAAACTCCTAAAACAATAGTATGTTGTGTCAAAACCTTCAATTCCATGGATTTTTTCTAAGTCCAAGACCTCTACACCCCTAATACACCAAACCCTCTATTTCAAGCAAAATACTTGGGGTTTTAATGAAACTCCTATCTCCTGCACCTGCCATACCCAAACAAAGCACCAAACACACTTACCAGACTCTACACATGGTGAATAATACATTAGATGGATATTCCTTCCCACATTTTGTCAAAACACCACTTGAAACCCTCATTTTCATCATGAAAAATACCCTGTTGTAGCCCTAGAACATCATCCCAAACACCCAACCTTGACTCCACAACATTATAATCAAGTTAGGCATGTATTTTACAAGTTAGAGGACCCATTCCACAAGTTACAGTAGGCACAAAAAGTGGAATGGGTCGAATTACATCATGAAACCCTTCAATCCAAGAACATTGTGAAAGTAGGTAGCAGCAGTAAAAACAAGATAACCTTCTTGCCCCTCCTAAAGTTTGGACCACATCCATTACCTCCACATAAAACTTGAAATCCTTGGTCTTCTTGGTTCTCATGCCTTGATATGGTTATGCAAATGAAAATGAAGCAAAGTAATCATCTCCTTCTCCGCTAGTTGGAAGAATGCATGGTTAATGTTTTGATACATGATATCAACTCCCTCTTTTGCTCTCATGGTTGAATATCAAAATCCAGTATGGTGGGCCTCCAGAGTTCTAGTCATCTTTATTCCTCTTCCATGAAACGTTGGCTTGATCCACACATTTTCTAGCCTAATTGGCTTTGTTTTTTAAAGTTGAAGTTTCTCCTGAGCCACCAATGTACCTCTCTTTTCCTTTTCAAACTCTTTCATTGCTACAAATCATCTCTTAGATTCAATCATCTGTACCACATGGTTGATGTACTTTGAATCCTTGCATCTAAAGGAAATTTCCTTTACATAAATAGTACTAGGGAGTTTCAATGTTGCCATTGTAGTTGGTATTAAAGTCGGTACCTACAACATGAAGAGTGATTCTCATTCTTCTTCTACATTAGAGGGTTCGTATCCTTGATCTGACTCTTCTAAATTATCATAATCAAAATCACTAGCAGAGGATTTGAAAGGAACTCCATGAAAACCAAGCTCTCTAAATGGTATATCAAACTCTAGTTCAAAATCTTTTAGATGAGGCTACTCCCATAGCTCTCTTACTCGCTTGACAAATCCTTGAAACTTTGTATTGATTTTATTTTTCCTATCCCTCTCTTGTTGTTCTTCCTCAATTTCATCAAGATCATTGATGCAATTGGGGGAGATCCTGCAACACAACTAATCACAAATTCAACAGCCAACTAGGTATTACATCAAGTTCTCCATTTCACTCTTTCTCAACCAAATCACACTATTACCTTGTAGCATAGGAAACCCACTAAATTGGGTACAAATTCTCAACCACACACTTCCATTTCACAACCTAACTCAATTCAGGGACCCATTATTGATCTTTTTAACATATCAACACAACTCCATAAGTTTCTTTGTAACAACTCCTTCAAAACTTGAAATTTCACTCTTTTTAGGCCTCAATTAGGCCACTTTTACAAAGGTTCTATACTCTAAACTTATCCAAACCTTACCAAAACTTGGGGAAGCAATTATAAGGTTTCAAAAATTCAAAATCCACAATCAGATCTCTGTTATACCACCGTACAATGGGTAAACCGCAAAACCCTCTATTGTAGCCTAAACCCTAGGGGTTTATTGAAAATGATACTTCCAAAGTTAGCCACAACCTAAAAATTACTCAAAAAATTTTGTGTTACCATGCACAAGCTCAAATAATCATAAAATAATGCTTCCCTACACAAAAACACAATTTCACTCCTCAAAACCACCATTTTTCTTAAAGAAAAGTCACTTTTACACACATGGGTTTCACACCCATCTCACTTTCAAACCTCCCCAACACTAACACATCATTCCCACACCTTAATAATTTTAGTTCAGACCCATTCCTCAAGTTACAGAGGCTACAGAAAGAGGAATGGGTCAAAAAGCCATTTTTATTGACTCAAAACCTTCAAATGTACAAGTTTAGGCCAGTTTTAGTAAATTGATGATAAAATGCACAAAACGTTATGGAAAACCTTATAAATGGATTCAAAATAAATTTAAATCCATCTAATATGAAAATATTAACAAATATGGATCAACTAATTGAAATACAGGCCATACAATCTGTTGATACAACTGAAAATACAGAAAAAATTGGAAAATTCTGAGTTTTTATTATTTTTGCTTCTTCAAATCACAAAATCCAACCTTCACTTTGAGTTCGCCATTGTTTTAAACTCTTTCCCACAAATTAAAAACTGATTCACCTTCCTAACTGACCTTTGAACTGGTTTGACTCTTCACATTCCCTCCATAATGCAAATTTTGCAATTTTACAATGTTTGAGTTTGCAAATTTTGCACAATTTTGCAATTTTTAAACATTTTGCACTTTTTGAAAAATCCAACCTCCTAAACACCTAATACAGCTCAAATATGACTAAATACATAATATAATGGTCTCATATACCTTATTTTAATACAAAACTCAAAATCCTATATTCTACTCCTTATTTGCCTTGATGAACAAAACCTACTGGATGGTGCTCCTGCACCAATCATACATTGACCTTTTTGCCCCTCCTAAAGTTTGGAACACATCCATTACCTCCACATAAAACTATACATCCTTGGTCTTCTTGGTTTCCATGCTTTGATATGCTTATGAAAATGAAAATGAAGCAAATTAATCATCTCCTTCTTCACTGGTTGGAAGAATGTATGCTTAATGTTTTGATACATGATATCAGCTCTATCATCTACTCTCATGGTTGAATACCAAAATCTAGTATGGTGGGCCTCTATAATTCTAGTAATCTTTCTTCCTCTTCCACCAAATGCTGGCTCGATCCACATGTATGCCAGCCTAATTGACTTTGTTTTTGAAAGCTGAAGTTTCTCCTGAGTCGCAAATGTAGAGCTCTCTGCCTTTTCAGACTCTTTCATTGCTACAGATCATCTTTTAGATTTAATCATTTGTACCACATGGTTGATTTTCTTTCAATCCTTACATCTAAAGGAATTTTCCTCAACATAAATACTGCTAGGGAATTTCAATGTTGCCATTGTAGTTGGTATTAAAGTCAGTACCTACAACATTGAAAATTATCCTTATATAAGAATTCCCTCCATCTTGTTGGCTTGTAACACTCTTGATGGTGGCTACATGAAATCTGATTTTGATTCCTCTTCTACATTAGAGGGAATTCATATATCCTTTTTCTAACTCTTCTGAATTATCATAATCAGAATCACTAGCTTCCATATTCAAAAATTCCCAACCACCATCTTCAATAAATTGGCCACCAATTCAAGTTCATTCTGCTTTCATAATACTTTATATCCATGGAGTTCAGCCATTCCTTCATGCCATCAAGTGAAGATTGAGGAATGGCGTCAATGCGGAGTACATCCTGCTTGAAGTCTTTAAAAATAATAGCCATATCAAATTCCTTTTTCCTATGTCATACTTTTTCAAGGTTAACAATCTCAATCTTGAACTAATAGTGATTACTAAGAAAGGTAATTCCACCAACTCTATCAAATAGTTTACCATAGGAACAATAAAATCAGAGGCTTTGAAAGGAACTCCATGAAAACCAAGCTCTCTAAATGGTATATCAAACTCTTAGACCTCATTCTTGCACATTTACAACCAAATTCAAAGATTTTCCTTCAAAAGGCTACAAATTCAAATATTGACAATTTTGTAGCAAGAATGCATTTCTTTGCACATTTGACCACCAAGACTCAAAAACTCACCCTAATACACCTTAAATGGTCTCGATTGACCTTATTTAGCATAAATAAACACAAAATACCTTAATTTAATCTATTGACCACCTATCAACCTTTAAAAAGTGAAATTTTGCAACTAGGAGACTAGGTGCTCCTGCACAAAAATTACATTGTGTCTAAGCCTTCAAGAGGCTTTAAATCTAGCCTTTACAAATGATTCTACATCTTTCCAATCATGGTTAACTGTTGATCTTGTAACTAACATTTCTTATTACAATATAAATCAATTGACCATGTAATATGACCTTATTCAATTGACAATTTACTCAAAACACAATTTACTAACTTAAAATAATTCCATGAACCAAATTTGTTCAATAACCTTGGTGCCCCTGCACCAAATTTCAATATTTCTATAAATTTCATTACAAGTAAAAATATCATTACAATTCCTTAGGTACTCTATTCTCACAAATATTTTACAATGTCACTCATACATTTGATATTTTCTTATAATGTATACATCATACATTCTCATTTAGAGATTAACTTCAAATGAGTAACTTGAGATTCCCTCACAAAGCTTCACATGCTCTTTTATAATGGCTTCAAATTAGAATTGAGATTTGTCAAGATCATCAAAATAAGGATGTTGCATTGTTTTTTTGGCTGAGATTCTCTTCGATGGCTAAAAAATCAGCATTTTCTACAAGGAGAGACCTATCAATTTTTACTAGTTTAGTTACAAATGTATGCAAAGTAAAAGCATAAAATAAACAGCTCATCCAAAATGGAAATGAAATGAAAATAGATGGAAGGAACTTACAGATAGGCATGGAAGTCTCTCAACTTAGTCACTCCTGGTCATACATCTTCATTGTGAGTTCCAAGATACCTATTGCACACAACGCCTCTCATGAATCTAGAATATCTTGAAATTTGAGATGCTCCTATAATGTCTACATCATAGGTGCTCATGATAAGGTTAACTTCAAATGAATAACTTGAAATTCCCTCACCAAACTTCGCACACACTTTTTTAATGGCTGAAAATCATAATTGAGATTTGTCAAGATCATCAAAATAGGGATGTTGCATTGCTTTTATGCATGAGATTCTCTTGAATGGCTCATAAATCTGCATTTTCTGCAAGGGGACACCAATCAATGTTTACCGGGTTACTTATAGATACTCAAAGTAAAATAAGATGATAGCATTGGCATCAAAAAAATTAACGTGGATACAAGTATAAATTAATAAGAACCATTGTGCATATACTTACAAATTAATCCAATGAACCATCCGGATCTGCTCTACTCTTTATTGTGTCAAGTATTGCCTCATTGTCAAACTCACAGACCTTCCACAAGGTCTTGTTCAAAGGTCTACCCCCATATTTTCTCAAATGAACATTGGATGCCACAACAAGGTTCGAGTAATGAAGAATCTTACGATGTGTGTCAAAGTCCTCAAACAACCAATGCTTAACACTCTTATGTGGGTACCTTCTAAGCCACGTTCCAGTAACAACATCTGAGCCTGTAGGGTATTCGATGTTTTCTCCATCTATAACTGGGGCTTTCAATTTCTTTTTGGCCTCAACACAATGACACAAGTAATAGTTTGTTCCCTCTTCGTTTTCTTCATCTACAATAATTGCATAAACGTGCCCTGCATTGATATGTGCAGAAAATCACTTGAAATTAGTCAACATTATGAATACAATACAAAGTAAGATAACAATATGGAATTTCAAAAACTAAGCAAGTAGATATATTACCTAATTTAACTAGATCTAATATGTGGTCAAAGTCGACTAATGATTCCATCTGTGTTAGTTACAATGCCGCCGAAGGGTGATATGTGTGAAGTGAGCTAAGATAACTTGTCAACCATTTGTCAACCCACTCCCCTGACTCACAATCATTACAGGCTTGCATTGTACATGAATAACAAAAGCATGCCATCTTACATGTATCGATACTCCATGAACCTGCATTTGAGCTAAGGAAAGAGTGTAGCTTACTCGATCCTGTTAGTGTACAACAATCCTCATATGGTGCAATGTTAGTATCATCCATCAACCAAAAAAATATACGAACTAAAGATGTACCTTCATTACCTGGACCCATCGAAGCATTACACCACTCAACGATTGAACTTGCATCTATCAACTTTGCACTATCTTTATACTTTAACTCTTCTCGTGTTAATTCTATTTTCACACATGCTCATGCACCATCATGCTCCCCCTTTCCATTCTGAGGCTCACAAAAGTTCCACATATACTGAACACCTATAGTGAGATGTATCCTGCACAACTAGTAGAACATGTGCGCATTCTTGAACTGTGTTGCATAGTTATCCGACCTATTATATGCCAATTGTATGCTATGCCCCTCTAAGCCAAATCACTATAGAACATCTGGAAGCAACCTTGCACAAACTATGGAGAATGTGTGTGATCATCACTAATATAAAAGTGATACTCCCCCAATACCTTCCTTTGGTCCTCTATACTATTAGCTGCATGAATGAATGCTATGTGCACAAATATCAAAACCTGTGTAGAGTTGTAATACTATGACTGCACCTCACACTGTGGTTGTAGAGTGTAGTTCTCTGCAAAGTCAACCACTGATACTATGTTGCCAACTAGAAAGGTGTCCTTGCATTGCTTGAATTGTGTGTCTAGCCATTGGGCTCTATGGGTATTCCTTGCATACTCATACACTAGATTCTCATGAAACATGGACATAAATTGATACAGTAGAATCTTCTCAATAACCAAATCACACCTTTTTGCTTGAGACCCATCTTTTGTAGTGTATTCTACTATTTTATAGTTCCTGAAATCTACTAGTTTATGTCCCACCTCATTTGTGCTTTCCATATGTTGACATACTGGCATTTGTTGCAAGCCACTGCAACACTTGCATGAACCATCCAAGCATGTTGTCCTGTAGAATAGTTGGCCATCCTTTATTTGACATAATTTTTTTGATAAGAACTCTCCTAAATATTTTGGTGGGGCTTCTATGCCACAATCCTGCAAAACATCGTTAGTATGCAAATATAAACATATAGAACGATAAACATCATAACGGTTAGCGAATTCAATATGTAGTCTACAACAACAAGTAGTGCTTGTGTGATTTATCTTGACATAAAAAGGTTTAAGCATTTCAAAAAATATTTGAGAAATACTATTTTGAGGATAAGCATTTTGAAATTTACGAAAAAATTGGGTTTGAGTCATATCCAAAAAATGCTTTGGATGTGGCTCACGGTTATGACTACCGATTCTCCTTCTTACAACATCCCTTTGATTCGAAGATGGCCTTGTATTATTCTTCCAGTAATCTTCAATTAGTGTTCTCAATGCTTCAACAACTTTTTTATCTTTATGTGGTAGTCTTCCTAAGAATGCCCATAATTCATTTGAATCGGTGCCCTCAATTATTTGTTGCCTTTGAACGGCTTTTGATAAAGTTTGTCTACTAATTTGTTCACTTTTCTTTTTAATGAGATGAGATCTCTTTGTTTGATAGCTTACCAAAGTCGATGTAATGACAAATCGAGTGACATTACTATCCTTTGAGCATGAGGTCTTACCCACACTCTCATAAGCATCCATTAGATTCTTCACAATAGTGTTTTCACTTGATGCATTCAATATTCTCAACCCAGGAGTCTTCATGATGTTTTTGTACTTTAAACCCCACATCATTTGAACAAATAGTTGGCATCTTGTGGTCTCATTTAGTCTTTTAAAGAACATTTGCCAAATCTTATCAGCATATCTTCTACAAGTGCATTCTAGAATCTTACCTTCCATGTGCTACAAAATATCCTCATCAATATTAATCAAAAACTTTGGCTTTCTACACAAAATTCTAGGTGGTGTTCTCCTAGGTACATACATCTCAACATTAGCAATTTCATCAATATTTAATTGAGGTGGGATAGATTGCGTACCTTCAATCGAGGGTGGAATAGAAGACATACCTTGAGGTTCACATGGGGATGATGGTATACCTTCTTCATCAAATCCGAATGATGATGTACTCTCAACTTCATATGTGGTGGATGGTGTCCAACCATACTCACTTGCGGTAGATGGTGTCCCTCCATATTCACTTGTGCTTAATGGTGTCCCTTCGTATTCACTTGTGGTAGAGGGTGTGTCTCCAACTACGGTATCTGCATCTCTCCTAGCATGATTCTTTCGCATTCATGCCCTTTATGTTTCCAATTTCTTTTCTCTTTTTTACGGTTGAGGTTCCTCTTCAATTGGCTTGTTTTCGTCAATCGTTTCTAATTTCTTCTTTTCACAATATGTCGCCACCTGTTCTCTCTCCTGTTCTTTGAAGGTTTCATACTCTTCGTATTTTAGATATTTCTTCCTTGTTCATTTCTTCGGCATGGCAGATAATTTTACCTGTAGCATGGTAATGAGACGAATATTAGTTCCTCAAAAATGTATCCATTAAAATAAATGAAATATATGTCATTCAAGGCTTCATAAATAGACAACATAGGTGATGAGGTAGCTAAATACTGATGAGGTAATTTAGAAATAGATGGAAAGCATGGAACAGGTCTTGGGGAACCTGTTGGATTCTTTTAAAGGCATTAGGGGTGTTGGGGTGTGCCTTGACAAGTTGAAAGCTTCCTTGTACATGCCTAGTGAAGCCTTGTTTATGGCTTGTAAATCAATATTTTGATACATATTTTTTGGGTGTTTGATCTTGTGCTTTTGGGAACTTGTGGAAGATGGTGTTAGGAGTCTAAAACCATGTTTCATTGTCTGGTTAATGCCTTTAATCTATTTTTATTTTGACTGTCCTATTGGTGAATGTTGCAAAGTTTCATGGGCTTGTGTAGGAGCGATGGAAGAATGGATGCTTTTGAGTGAAAGGTTTTTTTGTTTGGTCATGTTGTGTTGTGTGAAGATTGTTTACATCATCCCCAAGTCATGTTCAGATGTCTGGTTGTGTGAGTCAAATTGAGTGGTCAAGTTGCATTGTTGAGAGGAATAGTGAAGTTGGTGTGTGCATATAGAGTATTTGAGAGAAGCTTTTGAAAATGAAGTTTCTTCCCTTGACACTTTGAATCATTTTCAATAGTATTTAGGGGTATAGGTAGTAGAATTTTCAAAATGTGTAAAAATTCCTAAGTTGCGAAATTAACAATCATCAGAAGTTAGATTTCACACATTCACCCCTTGAACCCTAGTAGTAGTGGAAACTCAGTTTGTTCCCAATAACTCAAATTTTCTCCCAAACACTAGAGAAAATATTGATGGTTTTAGACACCCATTTCATATTTATTACACATATCTCAATGTCAGGTACAAGTCCTTTGGACCAAATCCCCAAAAACACCCCTTCTAGGTTGACCTAATTAGGTTGATTAGGCCTAATTTGCAAGGCAACATGCCCTAAAACTTATAACATGACCTTGAAACCTTGGGGCAGCATTTCTTAGGTACCCAAACCTCCAAAACCACAACTAGATTCCTCTAGTAAAGAGAAATTCATGCCAAACCTGAAAACCCTTATTTTATGCACTATTCAAAAGGGTTTATTGAATATGCTACTTCCAAAACCTCCAAGACTTTAAAAACAACTTGAACAAAGGAAATTAACCCTACACATTCCTAAAAGTTCAAAAAATCCTGACCTCCCATAGAGATTCTCCCAAACCCTAGGCCTAAGCCCTCATTCACATGCATTTTTGTTCACAACAATATTTCTCATATTGTAAGTTTGCACCCCTAACACCTATAACTCACTAAAACCACACCAATGGCTTGAAATAAGCCTTATTACATCCACAAAACACTAATATTTCACACTTTACATGTAAATTCAAAAAATTGCCTTCAGAGGCTACAAAGATACTTTAGTGCAAGATCACCATTTTTCACATTTTAACACCTAAACTCAAAAACTCAACCTAAGACATGCTTAGTGGTCTTGATTGACCTTATTCAAAACAAAAAATGCTCAAAGACTCATCCACCTACCTATTAACCTCCTAATTACTATCAAATGATCATTTTAACACCTAAACTCAAAAACTCAACCTAAGACATGCTTAGTGGTCTTGATTGACCTTATTCAAAACAAAAAATGCTCAAAGACTCATCCACCTACCTATTAACCTCCTAATTACTATCAAATGATCAAATAAGGAGGATGAGGTGTAGTTGATCATGCACTAGGGTTGTAAAAGTGTATTAAAGGTTGTAAAAGTGTATTAAAGAGGGAGACCAATGATCACCTCTTTCAAATGTTAGTTTTTGGAAGTTGACATTGGTTTTTTAAGAGGTGGAAATTTATAAAAGGCCATGAGAAACTTGAATGGAGGATGATCCTTGGATTGGGCATCAAACCAAATGAGGAAATGTTGAGTTTTCCTTAAGAAAAATGAGGTTTTGGTGAGTGAAAATGAGTTTTTGAGTTGGGCAGCATTATTTTATGTTAGATTGAGCATGAGCAGGGTATTTTAGGCTTGTTTGAACAATTTTCAAGTTTTGGAGTGTTTGGCAAGTGCTATTTTCAATAAAGCCTAGGGTTTCTAAGCCTAGGGAGAGGGTTTTATGGTTTGGGTGGTAAATGATTGAATCTCTACAATATAACATTGTAATTTGAAGTTTTGAAAGATATAAAATGCTACCCCAAGGTTTTAGGAGATTATGCAAATTTTTGAAGGTGGTCCCTTTGTAAAAGTGGGCTAATTTGGGCCCTTAAAAGTGTAGAAAACTTGATTTGTTGAGTTTGGTACAAAACAAGCATTGGTGATTGTTGGATAAGTTGAAAGGCTCTGTAATGGGTCCCTGATGTGTGTTGTGTTGTGAGTTGAAAGGTTGTGTGAGTGGAATTATACCCGATTGAGTGACTTTGATATGTTACAAGGAACAGTGTGAATAAGCTAAATGAAGAAGTACTAATGAAATTGTCAATTGAAAATTGTTTTTGCATATTGGAGTTGTGTATTTGTGTGTTGCAGGCCTCCCCCTACTGCATTAGGAGTATATTCCAATTTTTTATAGACTTGTATGGAAAATTTGGTAGCATAGACAAGGCAATCAACTAGTTTGTATAACTATTTGACAAAATAACTCAATGAAAGCTTTGGAAGCATACACAAAGTAAGTCAATTGTTAAATAACAAAATGCCTCAAAGAGATGTGGTTTTAAAATGTAATTGGAAAGTGTATAAAATTGTGTAATTTAAAATTTCCATTGACAACCTAAGCTTGTAACATGACAAACAAACAATGATCAACATGGAATATGCAAAACAACAAAAATGAAAGCAAGCCATAATAGAATGAAATAAAATGTACAAAGACTTCACATACCTAAAAAAATAGAGTTTGAAATGGAGTTCTACCCAATTAGGTAGCCTTTTCTTATTCTTTCCTCAAACTCCTCAACAATTTGACTTTTTCAAAGGCTTGTTCCCCTCCAAACTTCAATTGTATATCAATTATCACTAGAATTCAAAATTGAATTGATATTATATGCCTTTCAACGTGAAAACTATGCTATTTCATGCAAAGGTGGTGAAAAGATCATGAAAAAGGTGGTGGAATCTAAAAATCATGCATGGACACTTCACTCAATCTTGAAAAAGCTACTTTTCATCGAAGCACACGTAGAACTAGGAGAATATGTAGAATGTGGGCCGACATCACAGGTATATTGTTTTTTTTACCATTTTTAGTGCAATAAAAAATGTGCACGTGTTATAACGCACACATGTTATTCATCCCTAGAATGGTCATGTCTCTACTTCTAAAAAATGTGCTCATGTTATCATAAAGTTGGCTTCTTTTATAGGTTTATTTTCTCTCTGTCTATACTCTCTCCCACTCTCTCACACCCTCTCTTCCACCCTCTCACCCACTCTCCCACACTCTATATTACTCTCTCCCACCCTCTCCCACTCTCTCCCACTCTCTCCCACCCTTCCCCA
>VDFB02023755.1:175730-208139 GCA_007258455.2 Sequoia sempervirens | reverse complement strand
CCTCTAACCCTACCTAGCTAATTCCCCCTCACTCTAACCCCTTCTCTCCCACTCCCTCTCTTTTAAACTCTCACTTCCACCCCCTCTCCCTCTCTCTGGACTCTCTCTCCCTCTCCCCATTCCATGCTACCTAGACAACTCTCTCTCTCTCTCTCTTAAAATTCTCCCCCCCTCTAAAGACATACATAAATACATATTACAAGCATAATACATATGTACATAAAATCCTACATCCATACAATATACATGCACTAATACATATAGGCATACATACATACATACATGACACACCAGCATACATATACATACAAACATACAAATATATCAACAAACATTAAATAAAGTGGCATTTAACATTAACGAAGGCATAATGCAAGCGTGTTATAATGCACGTGTGTTATGTCTTGCTTGACATGTATCCTGAACAAGCAAAAGAGTCAAAACTAGGACATAACTTGAGTGTGTTATAACGCGAGCATGTTATAACATGCTCACGTTATATTTTTCTTTGGGAATCCTTGAGCCTTAGCATTGGTATTTTCCTTTGAATACCAACCCAAAGGCTTGGAGGGAATTCCCAATGACCAAATACGTGTTTTTGCAAATTCTACATTTTTTTCACATAATCGGGTTCGCGCTCACCATTAGGATTGCATCTAGTTCAATATCAACAAAATCGAACACATGGGTAATGTTAGGTTCTCTCTTAGCTATCCAACAATGTAATTGTGTTCACTTTTTAACAATGTTAAGCATTTCATCCATAATTTCTTTTGTTTGTATGTCTCTTTTTTGCCAAAAAGCAATGTTTGGTGTTTTTTTCATTAGAAATTAACCATTCATCAAAATTTCAAATAAATTACATTTTTAGAAACTAGACTCCATTCTACAAATTTTAAAAAAAATCAATTACCTTCAAAAAAATTTAGGGGGAGCACGGCCAAAAATTTTCTTTTCAGGAAGTACCCACTTAGAAAATTAGTAAAACATCAAATATTTATTAAAAAATTATCAGAAAAATTGTGCATCAATTAGATATTGTTAGCTAACTTTTGACTATAGTGATTTTAAAAATACTACAAAAAATTTCACCATGCTCGGGTCGTACAAGATTTGCTATGTTGTGTTTTTCTAACAAAAATAGCACCAATTTGTATACGTCCATCTTTTGAACCCCTTAATCTCAACCATTTTCAAAATAAATTAGTAGTTTAGAAAGTAGACTCGAAGCACTTCGATCCTTGTTTTTGTTCTATCTCAAAATTTTGAGTGTAACTATCCTCAATTTCACATCCAAGGTCAGTATTTCCTGGTTTCAAAAAAAAAGTGGTCACTTAAGCCCCCTTTTTGGGAACCATCTTGGTGCACTTACCCCTATGTCAGCCTCCACATTCTAAAAAGGTTTGTAAGGCAATAATTATGAACAACAAATATTTCATATGCATCACTTTGTTTTGGGGGAATGGTCTTGAAAAGTGGGTAAACAATGATGATAGTAAGCTATGAGCGAGCGCGCTAGGCTAGGCCTTTGTAGTTTTTGCGATATGTATAGAGTTGTGCGAAATGAATAAGGGATATTTCCTCCATTTCAGGTGGTCTGTGCATGTAGGAATGAATATAAGCACTGGCAAGGTCATCACCATTGTCAACCGTTTTCAACCGATGGAACGTCTGCCTACTAACATTCAAAGACAAGAAATGCCAACTTGAGATGACAAGGGGCAACTTTTGCAACATATGGCATGTTTCTTATGCACCAATGTCATGATCAGCAACCAAATCCATCATGAAATTTTGGTATGCAAGCAATGTTTTATCCCTAGATGAATTTGTATTTGCAAGCCTTTCCAAGATATCAATGTAGCTTTCATATTTTCTCTTGGACTTTGATGCATATTTGGAAATGTAGTTTAGGACAATTTGTCTAGACAATACTGGCTGGCAATCAACATTTGCTCACCAAATTGCAAGCATCCTAGGGCTGTGGATATTAACATGGTCATCATTTCTTGCTCATTTGTACAATTTGTTTAATTCACTGTCAATTGTCAATGTCAA
Source organism: Sequoia sempervirens (assembly GCA_007258455.2). Lineage (NCBI taxonomy): Eukaryota > Viridiplantae > Streptophyta > Pinopsida > Cupressales > Cupressaceae > Sequoia > Sequoia sempervirens. The sequence continues at coordinate 206,081 of VDFB02023755.1, read as the reverse complement.
AGATGGTTGTGTATTCCATGGAGCTTTGTAGCGACACTACAGTTGTTGGCCCTTTTTCCTCAAGCAAGAGTATTGAGTGCACTCAATATGCCTTTGAACTATGTTTAACAACTATTCATTGTTCTCCATTGGATCCATTGAATAAATTTGTGTAGTATTAAGCAAGCATGGGTCATCCAAGGTTGACTAGTGCATCCTTGAAATTACCTGCTCTGGGGCATGAGGGTTCCATGCTGAAACATAGCGATCAAATAACTTTTTTTCCTATTCAAGCTCATTAGGATTGGACCAATCAAGCATGTCCATATTTGGGGCATCTTGGAGCCACAAGGAACCATGCACATGTGCTAACCCACGATGCTACCACTCATACCTATACCAATAGTCCTTTGTGTGGAAAAGTCTCTCAATAACCTCTTCACAAAAAATAGTGAATCGCAGGTGCATGTACAAGGCTGTTATGTGTGATTTTTGCACAATGTTCTCTGTGAAGTGTGCTTGGGAGTATGGTGAATCGAACTGCATTCTTGGTTCAATATCCTTATGCAAATCAGGCCATTTTGTATCTGTAGAGCTCAAAGTGAAGAAAAGGGTCAGTGTACCAAGCTGGTGGATCATTCTTGCAAGCTCTTGTCGAATCTTGGCCCAATATGAGTGAGTTCCTCGTAAGGATGTACCAAAGCGAACAAACTAGTTTTCTATTTGTGTATCTGGTGTGTTCCGAAGCAATTGTCGCAAAGTTAGAACCAATGTTGGGATTCTTTCCTCCAAGTTTGTTTTCATAAAAATAGATGTTGATTGTTGGCTTCAATGTCTCATGATTAAATTATAAATGTAATATCTAAATCTGACATGCCCCCCAAATCTATTATCACAATATCTCATCAAGTGCAAGGCATATTCATGTAAGTGAATTTGTACTGTTCTTGATTGTAGCAACATTGCCATGCCAATTGGGAACAACGTTGGAAAATCCATACTTAATAACCCTTCTGTATTTTATTCATTGATAGGGCTAGAATCTATTTGAGGCCAAGGCAAGGTATTTTGAGTAGTGTCTTTAATTTGTAAGGCATCTCTAATTGTGTGCAATTATTAAGGAGGTCTAGGCATCAATGGAATAAATGATGAGAAGTCTTGAAGGTCAGCCTCATCAAGAACACTTTCTACAGTTGCATTGGTTCATTTGGGCCATGCGTCAGCTCTTCCATTATGTGCAAGAGATCAAAGATGTCAGTACTTGTAGGATGCAACAAATTTAAAGCATCACAATCTATTGCAACATCACTATAGTGCGAGTCATTCTCAATTTTATAAATTAGTGCAACTATGACATTATGTTTGTCAACATAGAAATCATAGTTTTTCCCTTGCCTGCCAATTCTCTGCACAATGACAACTTCAAGATCATGCAACTGACACAGCAACAAAGTTTCTTTGCAAGTAATGTCTTGTGGGAAGCTTATAGTCTTCCCACTATATTTGTATTGGCCTCCTCTAGCGTGGGTACTTGCAAAATGGGAGCAACTCTGGCTATAAGGATTTCTTCAACTTGAGTAAGCTTTGCAAGGACGGATTGGTTGTGGCCCTGGATCCATTTTATTTTCTAGGTTATATCTATGGACACCCTTTTCAAAAGCACAATGCAAGCAAACAACGCCAGAACTAGATGGCCAAACTCCCATGCCAACATAGCTCTCATTGCAAGTAGAACAAGTTTTCAAGTCAGACAAAGCATCAATGCGCCAGTAGAAGGATTGCATTGCTATTTGGAAGGGTTCACCAAACATGTTGTCTAAGCGCGGGGTTGCTAAGGATGTGGTTGGGAATGAATGCCTATAAAGGGGTTCCGACGGTGCACAACCAGGTATAGCAGGAGTAGTCTCACAAGGATGGGTGCAACTCATTGGAAAATGAGAGGAAGTTGAGGGGGAGAAATAGTCTACAAATGCTATTGGTGAGCTTTCCTGCAATGGTGGTGTCCCTTGTTCAGCATGGGCTACCAAGCCAACTAGGTTCATGGCACTTCACTCTCTGGTCTACACAAATGTGGTCTTTGTGGCGGGCATTATAAAGTTGGTTTCTCTCACGATTTTTTTCCTTTCTACGGTCTACACTTGATGTGGCATTGAAACCTGAAGGGCATTGCAATTCCTATAGCAACAACATGCAACACAATAAAATGGTTGCAAAAACCAAGTTATAGGGAAATATCATAGCTATAGTGGTCAACCTATTTGAATATGCAAGAAATTAGCAAAGGGCACAATAAAACCAACCTGTATACATAATTGTATATATTCGTATGCATTGTATTTAAGAGTGCTTACAAACTAGAAACAAAAAAACAAGAATGAAAGGACTCAATCTGATTAGGCAAGTGGCTAACTAAAAATGGAATGCACTAATTGTATTACTAATTTTCTGCAGGTATAGGAATTACTAGGACCATAATGTAGTGAGGACTTCCTTTCAGGAAAACATTTTTAGTGTTAAACCATGTTGCATATACTAACTAATTTGTGAAGTATAATATGATACATAGTTTAATACTTAAATACTATTCAGAAAAAAGAAGTCTCCTCAATGCTATTAGGTCAAGTATCTCCAAAAATTTGTGTCATGCCATCAAATATGGAACAAATGTTGCTTATTATTGAAAATATACCACCTTTTATTCTAATTGTTACTTTTAAAGCCTAGAAGGAATAATAACCAAGGCGTGAGTATTGACATTATGCATTATATGAACATATGCAAATTTTCTGATTGCAGATGCAAAACCATCGTGGAAGGGAGGGGGAATTTAGAAAATTAAAAATCTGCATGTAGAGAAAAAGTTTTTACTATGTCACTTATTGATAATTACCAAGATAAATATATATGGTAACATGTCTACAAATGTATATATGCATATCCAATCTCTGTTCAATGCAAACTATCATGAATGGAAGGTACGATGCACTATTCAAGCAAGATTGTAGTGTTGTTGCTGCTTATTGTTCTGCATCATCCCTTCCTTCATGACAATCTCCATTGAAAAGAAGTTGAGATTTTTCATTGAACATGCATATGCACATATAAATATATATACATATAGTAGAACGAAACCAAGTAACAATGCAATTAATCAATAGTCAGGCAATCCAAAATGAAACAAACTAAAGAAATACTCACTGTCCACTACATAGTTTTTACTAAGACATCACAATCAGCAATATAAATTGGATGCATATCTAGCGATCTGTTAGCTGTAAAATATTGATCATTGTAGATGAGTAAAAAATTTTGGAAATTACAAACCTATACATTCACAAATACTTTTTCCAATAGTTATCCATCAAAAAGAACCCAAGCATGTCCATATGTAAATGCATTTGCAAATGTACCTATACATATGAAATATTTTCAATGGAGAGTGAGACCAATGGAAAGTGCAATCAACACTTTAAGGAGGACTGTAACGTACTTGCTTCCATGATTGTGCATTATACCTACATTCATTCCAATGACCATTCATAAAAGCTCAATTTTTTCTATTGCACATGCAAATATACATACACATGTACATATAGAAATATTGCAATGAACATAAAACATGCTTGCATACACCAAAGCAAAAGAAAAGAAGACCTACTATCCATCATACCATATTGGGAATACAATCTTATCAGTGAACATTTCTATGTAGAAATAGATATACATGTGGACTGCAAAAGAAGAAAATAAGGCATGTTCTCCACCCTACCATATTGGATCATGAAGCCCCATGGGCTCTCACCAAACCCCTGAGCAGGAATATAGATTTTCCATCACATTCATCAATGGTGGAAGTAATCCTTATATTCACACATACTAGACATCTGATGGTTGCAATAATTATGTTCGACACCATTCAAGAGATAATAATCAAGAATGAATAACAATTTTGAAATGGAAAGGAAGAAAAGAAGGCATGCTTTCCACCCTCCCATATTGGGTCATGAAGCTCCATCGGCTCTGACAGAACTCTCGAGCAAGAGTATAGATTGTCTATTAGTTCTATCTATGGTGGAAGCTATCTCTGTCATGACACAACAAACAACTCCTTATGTGAGCCTTTAACAAACAAAAACCTAAAAGCTATGCTTGACAACAATGCTAACAAATACAATGCAACGTCATTGATTGGATGCATATAGAGGGACTTGTTGTTTGGAAATATCATTTCCTTGACGTCTTTTGTTTTGTGGCAATGGTTGGAATGTAGTAAAATAGTTAATGTTACGTACTCCATGTTGTTTTTCCACCTAAAGTTAGAGAAGAACACCCAACAATGCCTTACTAAAATTTGCAAACACTTTCGCTATCTTTGCTCATGTCATGAGGCTCCATGACCCAATATGGCAGCATGGAGAGCAGGCCTTATTGTCTTGAGTTTTATTTTATAGTTTACATGTACAAATTTCTATCCTTCTCAGATAGCATTTACAAAAAATTTCAAATGTTTTAGGTTGTGGTTAGAATCTACTAAAATAGTTTACCTTATATACTTTATCTTAGCTTGCATTGACCATTGTTGCCACTACACACAGACCATGTAACAGTAAATGTTCATGCGAAGAGGACAAGCTTCTATGAAGGTGCAAGTCCAACCACCCACAGTTAAATTTTTTGTGAAGTTGGCATCAACATATTTTTTTTTTTTACATGGGGCAATGACTCAAAGAGGAATAGAATAGTGTTGGCAATGGCACTAATAATCAGATTGATGCACAATGTATGTGCCATATGTACAGGTATCTATCTATGCAAAGGAAGTACACACATGTAGATTCGACCATAACTCTTTTGAATACTACTTCACTTGTGCTTGGTAGGTTGTTGCAAGTTGTATTGCTTCACCTCTGGTAAAAAACTATTGATTATCACAAAGTATGCTAGGTTGTTGTTGACAAAAGACTATATAGTTTTTTGCAAAGAACAAATATTATTTTATCTATTGTCAAGATCTTATGTCTATCAATTTGCAAGGATATGTTATTGTGCTTGTTTGTCTTTAATGTTTCTCTCTACCTTGCTTTGTGCTGAAACAAATATTGTTTGATTTATGCCATGCATTATGTTGCTATGCCTGTAATGCAGCAAAATAATTAATGTTATACAGGTTGCATCTCATTGCATCAGGTATTCTTGATTACTTTTCTTTGCATTGGAACAAAATACTCAATCTTATACGCTTTCTGTTAGCTCGCATTGGGGATTCTCGATTATAGTTTTGTTGCTTATGCTATATTGTTTCATTTTGCAAAAGGTGTTGTTCCCCAAGTTGTATTCTTTCAATTTTTGAGCAGCTTGTGTTCATAAAGGAGTGTTTTTTGTACAAGTTTGTTACTGTCAATTTTCGATGAGTTTCTATTTAATATTTACATTTTTTGTGGGTATGTTTCCAAGAGAAAAATATATACATATTTAATAGATATACATATACATATAAATATATATACATACATACATATATACACATATACATATATGTACACATAAATGTATACACACACACACACATATATATGTATACACACACACATATATATACATTATTTCAATTTCCATCAAGACATTATATGCAAAAGGTTGTACTATTTGCTATAAACAATATTATTTCACTAATTCTTACCATTTTCTTACTATTCTAATTTTGAGAACATGTTGTAGAGAAGAGAGTATACTGTGTTTGAGAATGACCATTATTTGGTTTAAGGTTTGCACTTTGTGTCTATGGTTTTGCATGCATTTTCTAGTTGACATATTTCTTGTGTTGAATGGCTTTCTCCATTTCAAGTGGTCTCGCAACTAAAAATATACTACTTTATGAATATATTGTTTTATGAACAAAAGCTCATCTAAAGTAAACAATGACAAATGCATAAAAAATATGCTTGTTTCTATTCAAAATCTTTTAGCTTATTGGAACAATACAAACGTATGAACAACACTTTTTGGAAAAAAACACAATCTAGCAAGCACACTCACAGAAATTTCACAGCCGATGAACACACTTGAACCTTCACATAAGCTTGCCCTCTTCACTAACAGCCACGTTGAAGAACAATATAAACGTAAACAATGACACCTAACAATGCATTTTTTGAAAATTACACACCCGTGCATGTAGCATAGAATATCTTCACATGGATCTGTGTACATATGTATGTGTATCGTGTATTTGTGTATCTAAGTATCTATGTCTGGGGATTGATGTAATACTTTCCAAGTGTTTTTTTCTACTACTTTGCAATCTCTAATGTTACTGCCATGCTGGATATGGATGTGATATGGTACTTCGCTATAATGTTTGTTATGTATGGCATGGAGCTCAATCCAGAAACAACTGCTTAAGAATGCTTTATTAAGAATACCCTAAACTGTTCTAGTAGTTTCGTGAGTTTTAAATGCAAAGTATTATTGCAATCATTGCCAATGTTTGCAGCACATACAGGAGACCTCTGGGAGATTGTTTCATTTACGACGACCAGAGTGTGGCACACTAATCCACATAATAGGTGGCAGATGCGTTATAACTTTGGCCAGTATATTTTTTCAACATCACATACATACACTCAGCAATATTCAGAAAGGAATCCTTTCATGTTATTCTATTGGTATACCTGAAATGAGAGTCATGAGTGATGAGGGTAATCTTCTGTGAGGATGCAAGGTGGATTAAGCTCTATGCAATTTTTTTGCTAGGTTTCATATATATGTGTGTATATATATACACACACATATATATATATATATATATATGTGTGTGTGTGTGTGTGTGTGTGTTTGTGTGTATATACGTACATAACCTCAACAATTTTATTCTGATGCACCCACACCCATGGAATACAAAGGGGCAAGCGGGCCATAGACTACTCGTAATCTCTGCCTGGCCCACCGGTCTAGGCTAATGGGTTTGGGCATGCATTGTCGTGTAAAAGGTGGCAGGAATTTGTCGTGATGACACAAGGGTCTAGCCAAATGATAGAAGAGTACAGGAGGCTAGTGAGATCTCATTAGCATTGATTGTTGTATGGTTTCCATGTAGTGGTGATGGTACAAGCAACATCTATTTTAATGTACATATATATGTGTGTGTGTGTATGTACATATATATATTTGTGTGTATATATATGTGCATATACATGTCACTACTACATGGATATCATAAATCAATGAGGCCATGTTGCTATGAAGGTGCAGGTGTGTTAACTGGGATAGGGATTTCTGTGAAGCTGGTACTCTATGTTACATTGCATCGACCATTGTTCATAATTGATCTCTTGCTTAAGTTATATCATTCCATAGAGGACTCCAGGGAAATAGAGTGGTTGTATAGAAGTCCAACGAAATGTAATCGGGATTGATTTTTGTATGTTTCCTGTGTAGTGGGGAGAGTATAAGAAACATCTATTTTAAAGTCTCCAGGGAACAAAACAAATGTTTGTGCAACCATTGATAACATATTTTTCGGTCTCATTCTTTGGGTTTATGGGCTCGATGTTATGGCTATGTTTCCAGGATTCAGGGAAGAATGCATACTATAAATAGCCAACAAGTAGGGGTTTGTTTGAAACAAGCGGGAGAAGCTATATGCCAGTAAGACTATTTTCCACATTTTTTCATTTTTGGTTTGTGTTTCTTCGAACCCTATATTTTCTAATTTGCAACAAGGGACACTATCAATTGCCTCAAATTTTGATAAGTTGAACAAACAAGTATAGTTTTTTCAGTGCGCTTAACATTGTTGACTTTCCACAAGCTATTGTTGAGAACGCTACATTGTATGAATTTTTTGATAGGATTTTGTTGAGGCATAAGTAAATTTCAACTTTGGTTTATTTCCATGGCTCTTTGTGGGTTTGTATTTATGACTTCTGTTTGGTGGCTATGTTTTAAATCCAATATAATTGCCCATGTTATGTAGTCTTTTTTCATTGCTCTTCGGTATCTTGCGATATACTGTCTCATCCTCAAAAGAGTTGTTGTTGACAAGTCTTTCCATTCTACTTAAGGCGCTATATTTGTTGGCTTTTATTTTGTGGTTATAGCTGCAATGGAATAAAGTAGTTAATCCTATACACTTTGTGTTAGATTCCATTGGTCATTCTTAATTATTGTTCACTTGCTTTAGCTATATGGTTTAATTCTCAAGAAGTTGTTCAGAAGGCTCTATTGTCTCAATGTTCAATGACATTCCATTGAGAGAACAATATATTTTTGAATGGGTTTCTTACCATCAATTTTTAGTGGATTTTGCTTTAAGGTTTGTGTCTTTTATGGCTGCAGATTTCTAGCAGTTTGTAACAAAAAAAATATTCATCAGATACCATGCTCCTTTTCTATCTATGGTGCATCTACAATTAATAAAACAAGACAGCCTACCCAAATTTTTCAAAACCCTTTATTATCAGCAAACAAATAGAAAAATAAAATGGTGTCAGCAGCAGCTTCTCAAAATTAGAATAGCCAAAAATTCCAAGAATTAATAAAATAACATTGTTCATAACAAACAATACAACCTTTTGCATACAATGTCTTGAAGGGAATAAAAATTATGTATATATGTGTGTGTGTGTGTGTGTGTGTGTGTGTCACTAACGACTAACATGGAAGATAGGTGGATATCCCCTATTTGTGTGGACTTTGGTCAGAATTTTCATCATCATTGCCATCTATTGAAGTTAGTTGAGTCAACATATATGCACTTTCAAAAAAGTAGCATTCTAAAGTCAGTAAAGCAACTACACAGTCTATGCCATTTACAAAAATGCATTGTTGACTGCAGGTATGTAACCCTAGATTATAACCAAAGAGAGAGGACGATAGCCAACAACACCTTGGAAAGTACAAAAAGGCCAGCATCCTCTTGGCCAACCATCAGCCCTCTAAATCAAAACTTTTCCAACTCCCTAGGGAAAGGTCCCAGATATGTGCAGAACACATTAGAAAGCTATAAAACAACTGTCAACAATGCCTTGTAGAAAACAACATAAACAGTATAGCAGTATAAGCATGAACAGAGAGCGGGAGACTCCAACCAAACAACCATGATTTCAACAAATACACATAAATTAATTTTGCAACCCATCACCATTCAATGCATATGACAACAATCAATAAGTTTATAATTACCACTCGACAGTGCGTGGGAAATATTGCAACGAAAAGAAAGCTATATACAACTCCAATAAAAAGAAACACACGTAAATAGCTAATCAATGGCCTCTCCCAAATACCCAACAAAGAAAGACATTAGAGCCACATAAATATGTAAAATATAAACAAGCCACACTATACACCAGCAAGGCTCCAAATGCAAGTAAATGATGTTTGCAGTTTGCTCCATGCACATGGGAAAGAACCAATTTAGGTGGCAAGAACAGAGAATAAACAAGGAACAAACTTACAAGATTTGGGCCTAACAATTGTTTTGAAGCCTCGCGAGAGCTGGAGTTAACCACCATTATTGGAGCCATTATTTGTAAAAGACAGAGCTCCAACACCAATGGTTGGCCACAAGTTCTATTGTGACAAGAATACAATAGCCAAACATTCAATTAAACCATCAAAAGCTAACAACGTCCATTCTCAATTTTTAAATAGAAAACCTTTCTACATTCCTATTTTTTTTCTTCGCACATCTAGAATATAATTAAAACAAATAATATAAGAAATGCACATTTACAGATGTCTCCATAAATAATTTTAAAAATAGTATATATTCCTCCAACACAATCAACCTAGAACATGCACTCTTGACGAATTCAATGAACACTCGCATCAATCTTCCATATATCAAAAGAAATAAAACTTATTTATTCCATTTTTAGATAATCACCACACTAAACTCCTTTTTTGTTATTCTTGTAGGCCATAGCCTAGCCATTATGTGGAAATTGACAAAATAATGTGTTATAAACAACCTTTCAAAATAATGATAGTGACTACAAAACTAGTAACAATGGTCAAATCAACAATCAGATCCCAATGCACTTAATTTTTCATAGCGTCTTCTTCTTAACATTAGGGCCTATCAATCTTTCCCAATGTTGCATCCTTAGTACACTACATTTCAAATACACATATGCATATATACATATACATATATGCATCTACACATATATACATGTATATATACATATACATACAAAAATCCACATAAATACAAACATATATACATATAGATATACATACTTCCATCCACAACACACTACATTTCAAATACACATATACATATATACACATACATATATACATCTAGATATATATACATGTATATATACATATATATATACATACAAAAATCCACATACATACACACATATATACATATGTATATATAGATACATATATATATACACACACACACATATATATACATGTATATACACATATATAGATATCTATAGAGATATGCATATACATATATACATACATATACACATCTATATACATATATAGATATAGTTACACATATTGTATGATTTGCATGTATTGGGGAACGTCGTAATAACAACTGCCCTATTAACACCTCGGGGAACAAAACGAATGTTTAGCTAATTTTCAATAAGGCATTATTTGGTGTCGTTCTATTGCCATACCTGGTATGAGGGCCAAGAGGGATGACAGAAAGCTTTTGTGGGGCTGCAAGCTGGATCAAGTTTTGTACAGCTTCTTCGAAGGTGGGTGGAGGGTATTTTAACTTCTTTTGCAAAGGTAGATGGTTCGAAATGCAAAAGAAAAGTGTCATCAATGATAATATTTTTCCCCTTTTTTTTTGCAAGGAAGTCAGTGAGAAAATGGGCTATAAGTCTGGATGGAATTTTCGTCAGCCTCCCAAAAAAATTTATCTTCCAATGGCTATGGGAAGTTAGCGTCCATAGTTGCTAGTTGCTTTTGGAAATAGTGTTGCGCAGTTCAACATTAAATGTTATGTGTTGTGCATCTAGCACCAATCATGATAATAAAAGCAACCATTCAACACCTAATGAAACTTTTAATTTTTTTCCCAACACATTCTTTTATTTTTTGACAAAGCTATGTTGAGAAATCAGTATATTTTAACTTTTGTTTCCCACTCCCAATCTCTATGGCTTCCTTTTTTATTAATTGATCAATATATATATGTATACATATATATATACATATACACATATACATATATATATATATGTATATGTACTATATATATATATGTGTGCATATGCACTACATACATATATATATATATATATGTTTGTGTGTGTACTATACATATATATATGTATATGTACTATATATATGCAAATGTACTATATACGCACATGTGAAACCCCACAAAACACAAGAAATCTTGATTTCTAGATTCACCAAAAACACGAGTTGGATTAAGTTTTGTGCACCTTTTGCAAAGGTGGACCTGTAGGTTATTTTGTGTTTTTAGCAAGGGAGAGTGGTTGGAAATCCAAAATAAAGGTCTCGCCTGTGATAATATTTTGCCTATTTTTATGTAGGCAAGTTGGCGAGAAGATGTCTATTTGAAACAAGAAAGAAGAGTTGCATGTGGAAGAAACCCTCAATGATATTGTTTAATTTGTGGTTGGCAGTTATATTGTTTGATTTGCCATAGGGTAGTCTTGATTGTTCCAAATACCTTGTCTAATTTATGGTTCACGTTTTGTGTGTGTGGTTTTGCATGGATTTCATACTATGATTTTTTTGTGGGTTTGTGTTTATGGTTTTCGTTAAAAGAACACCACATAAATATCACAAACCACACCTTTTGGAACCTTCCATACATGCAAAAATCACAAGATAACCTTCAAACACCTTCACAAAAATTGCATGGCATTCAATGCACTTGCAACCTAACAAAATATTTACCTTCATGCTCATAGCCACCTTTAGCAACAACATAAACCTCAGAATGACACCGAACAATACAATATTGATAATTGCACGAACATTTGTTTTATTTTCCAAGGACTTTAAAACAAATGTTACTTGCACCATCACCACTACATGGGAACCATACAACAATCAATGCTAATGACATTTCGCTAGCCCCCCTTACACTTTTGTAATTTTGCCAGACTCCTCTATCGTCGCAACAAACGCCTGCCACCTTTGACACGGCAACGGAGTCCCAAGTCTGGCAACTTAAACTGGGAGTGTTGAAGAAAAATCTAGGCCAAACTATAACCACCATCTATATATATTTGTACACACATGTATATATATATCATTTTTACACACACATATATGTACACATATACATATATAGATATATACATATATAGAGACTTACACACACACACACACACACACACATATATATACATAGACATATATACACATATACATATATACATATATACACATATACATATATACATATATACATACATATACACATATACACACACACATATATATACACATATCTATATATATACATATATATTTGTATTTATATATATATATAAATAAATCAAAATCATTTTTACATACACATATACATATATACACACGCACATGCACATACATATATATATATACACACATGCACATATATACACACACACACACATACATATATATATATATATCATTTCTCTAACTAGGTTGCTGTTGAAACCAATATTGGTCATGCTTGGAACACAATAAAATAATTAAAGTTGCTGATTCTATGTTTGGTTATAGTAGGTATCATTGATTATTGTTCTTTGCCTTAGGCTATACACAGTATATTTTAATATCAATATATATATATATATCTAACATTAAAATTCTTAAATTTATGGAGTTTTGGTTGATTCTTATTGTATAGCTCAAACTATATTGTGCCTTTTTGCATCTAGCTACGTATTGAAACCACTGTTGTTTGATTCATGGATTTCATTTTTTGGTTATGGTTGGAATAGAGTAAAATAATTATATATATGTGTACATATATACATATATTTATATATATTTCAATTTCTAGTGGGTCTCTCTCTATGGTTGTATACATATATACACATATATGTCTATATATACATATATATACACATATATATTCTTTTATAGTTTGTGTTTGATATTTGCACTTTGTGGCTATGTTTGCAAAGAGATAAAATTATAGAGGCTATGGAGTTCTTACCGATAGTTATTGCATAGCTTAGGCTATATTGTGGCTTACTCCTTGCAAGCGGTCGCTAAAAGCATAGTTGTTTCATTTATTCCTTTCATTTTCTACTTATTGTTGTAACAAAATAGAACAAATATATGGGTGATCCCACAATAGTGGTTTACAATTTTTGGTCAAACTGGACACTAAAATTATTATTTTTAACTAAATCTTCACATTCGGGCACCTATAGTAGCTAAACCGTGAGGAATTTGAAGATGATGCAAACTAGAGTCTCATCACATTTTTTCTATAGATTCTAAAAATATGTTTTTCAAAAATTTTGGAATTAGATTGCACTTCTTTTTCCATCTCCCACGAAAACTGGTTTTTTTCATAAAACAACATTTTAAAAAAATGACGCACACCATACAACACATAACATTTTTTCCATGAAGGATAAAATTCTAATTCTTTCGAATTTAGATTTGTAACTCCGATATCTAGTGCTTCCACTTGGTTAGATAGTTTTTTATTGAATATTTTTTCTTTAATCAAGTTTTGAAGTCAAACCAATTACAATTCAAACATAGCGCGATCGTATAACGCGTAACATTTTTTGTATATATCAAAAAAAAAAAAATTGTTGGATCAAGGACTTAAATATCTAATGCACTCATATTTTTTATTTTATTTTTGATAATCTTCTATTTTTCCACATGTGCAGAACAGAGACCTTCATTTTCAATGAAAAACCTATGTTTAATAAAACTAAAAAAACAAATACATAATAAAACCAAAACATATTAAAATTATATTCATTGGATAGATCATTCCAAGGACTACCTAATTTTCCAGTTGGGTTTGTGAAGATTCCTCCATTTTAATCCTCAACCCGAGCTCTGAAGTGCCAAAATTTAGATTTTTTTTGTGTCTCAGGGAGGATGAGGAATAAGGGGGGTTCGAGCAAACCACCCTTCCATAAGGGATTTTGTTGGTTTTTGGGGTGGGAAATAATTAAAAGGGTTCGCTCGAACCATGGTTCAAGCGAACCTCTTATGTGTTCGGTTGAACCAGTAGGTTTGGTCGAACCCCTCAAATCAAGTTTTTTGCCATGTATTCATTTTTTGTGAGTTTTCCTTCCTCACTTGAATTGTAAACCACTATTGTGGCTTCACCCATATTTCAACTTCTGATGGGTCTCTCTTTATGGCTATATATGTATATACATATATATACACATATATATACATGTATATATATATACATGTATATTGTTGTACGGTTTGTGCTTGATATTTGCGCTTTGTGGCTATGTTTGCAACGAGATAAAATTGTAGAGGCTATGGAGTTCTTGTTGATTCTTATTGCATAGTTGAGGCTCTATTGTGGCTTACTCCTTGTGGGTGGCTAGTGAGAGCACTATTGTTTCACTTATGCCTTTCATTTTCTACTTATGGTTGTAACAGAATAAAACACTTAATGCTATTCATTCTATGTTTGGTTACATTAGGTTTTATTGATTATTGTTCTCCCCTTAGGCTACACAATATTATTTTAATATCAATATATATATATATAAGATTAAAATTGTTAAGGTTATGGAGTTTTGGTCAATTCTTATATTTCTGCATCTGGGTGGCTATTGAAACCATTGTTGTTTCATTAATGGCTTTCATTTTATGCTTATGGATATCAATATATATATGTAAGATTAAAATTGTTAAGGTTATGGATTTTTGGTCAATTCTTATATTTCTGCATTTGGGTGGCTATTGAAACCATTTTTGTTTGATTCATGGCTGTTGTTTTCTACTTATGGCTGGAATAGAATTAATTAATTATATATGTGTGTACATATATACATATATTTATATATATTTCAATTTTTCGTCAGTCTCTCTCCATCTGGGCTACCATTGCAACCAATATTGATTCATTTAGGGTTTGTGTTCTCATGGTATTGTTTTTCATAAGGCATTGTTCACTGTTGTTGTCTATGTTAGGCTAACGTTATTTGATTTATGCCTTTCGTTATCTCACTATGGTTGGAACATAATAAAATGATTAATACTCTCCATGCTATGTTTAGTTACATCAGGTATTATTGATTATTGTTCCCTACCTTAGGATGTACTTGTGTCAACTTTGCTAGGAATTTTCGTCAGCCTCAGTGTTTTTCCCTCTTTTTTTGGTGCCAGGGTAGACTTGACAGATGGGCTATAGTTTGGTCGAGATTTTTGTCAGCCCTACTGGTATATATATATATACATACACATTTCTATACATATACATACATATATATATATACACACACATATACAGATATAGTGATGGATAGCTTATAAGTTTGCTCAGAATATATATATACACACACACATATATAGATATAGTGGTGGATAGCTTATAAGCTTGCTTAGAATATATATATGCCTATATACATATATATACACATTTGTATACATATATACATATATATACAGATATATATATACACATTTACAAATATAGTGGCGGATAGCTTATAAGTTCCCTCAAAAATTTGCTTGGCCTCCCAGTTTTTTGGCCTTCCAATTCCCGTGAAAAAGGTGGCGAAGGTAGTTGTTGGTTGCTTTGGGAATAGGGCGGACTTTTCTGAGCCATGTGGATAGAGAAGGCTACGGAAATTAAATGTTGGTTCGCATCAACATTAATTGATGTATGCTTTGCATGTACTACCAATGGTCCTAATAAGACCAATGATAAATGAAAGCCATAAATGTAACAATTTAGCCTAACGCAAACAACAACAGTGAACAGTCCCTTATGCAAAACAACATGGAGTACATAACATTAACTATTTTACTACATTCCAACCATCGCCACAAAACAAAAGATGTGAAGGAAACAATATTGTTATCCACACTCACCCAGATGGCCAAACCCGTAAAACACTAAAAATGACAGTGCCAAATGCATAGAAAAGCATACGCGCAAAAGTCAAACCATAAATCAAACAATATCGCTGTGAACAAAGTATTGCTATCTACACCTGCTCATATATCTACCTATGGACATAGTTGTAAATATCTCTCTATTTGGATATGCATATACATAAATACGCATCCATGCAATTGACATTTCCCTGTCCTATACAACTTCCTCGTACATATGTGTGTAGATATTTGGTCACCTCTTGGTTATCTATGCATATATGCATACACAATTCAAAATTTACAACTATCTGTGAGTTATTCTAAACAAAAATAAAAACACGGCTTCCAACAGTGCCTCACATACAAAACCCACAAAACACAGAAAGCTCTCAGTAACATACTGACTCAAAACCTTCACCACAAAAATGCCAACCCTAAATGAATCAATATTGGTTTCAATTGTAACCCAGATGGGGTAATTCACCAAAAACACAACACATTAACTCTTTTCCAACCATTCACACTTGTCTTCAATTTTATTTTATAGTTTACATGTACACATTGCTATCCTTCTTAGATAGCATTTACAAAAAAAATTCAAATCTTTTAGAGAAAACCCACTAAACATAAGAGATCTCAATTTCAACATTCACCAAAAACACAACAGATTAACTATTTTCCAACCATTCACACAGTACCAAAGCCATAAATGGAACAATATAAACAGCAGTCACCGACATGCCAAAACCCACAAAACTATATAGTCTTTCCAACAACAATCGACACAACGAAACAATATTTCTTTCAAGAATAACCCACATGAGATGCACCTCTACCCGCTTCCTTCAATAACACCCCTTCCTGCTTGCTTCCTCTTTCCTCCATTCTTTCTTGACAACCTGCCAAACAAGACCACAGAATTATCACAACCCTCACCATTTGCAACCATCGACGCATGAAACAAAATAGAAGATAACCTTCAACCACCTTCACAGAAATTACACTGTCGTTTGACACACTTGCACTTTCACAAAAACTTTCCCTCCGCACTCACTGCTACCTTCAACAATAACAAAAGCCCTCAGAATGACAAAAAAGAATATGTTATTGATAACTAGACAGACATTCATTTTGTTTTCCGAGGACTTTAAAACAAATGTTACTTGCACCATCACCACTACATGGAAACCATACAACAATCAATGCTAATGACATTTCGTTGGTCTCCTCTACACTTCGGTCATTTCACCAGAATCCTCTATCCTCGTGCCAAATTCCTGCCACCTTTTACACGACAATGGAGAACCAAGTCTGGCACCTTAAACCGACAGGGCTAACGAAAGAACTGACCACACTATAACCCATCCACCAAGTTTTCCTTGATGCTGGAGAAGCCGGAAACTAGCGAGGCTGACGAAAATTTTGGGCAAAGTTGACACAAATAGCCTATCGGCTAATTATACTTATCTAGACTCTAGTTATAAATATGTGTATTATCTCGTAAAATTCAAAAAGACTTAGTAATATGTTCGATAGATGCTCCAGTATATCAAGTTTTAAGTAGTATTTTTCTCATGTTAGTGCTTTGGACTTAACATGTATATGTATAGTAAGGTATAAACTTAAGGTTTATGTGTTTTGTTTTATGTCAGGGCACAATGTTAGATGGAAAGCAAATAGCAGCAAAGAAACTCTCTATATGATCATTGTAGGGGAAAAGGGAGTTTTTAAATGAGGTTAAATTGGTGGCTAAAATTTAGCATCGAAATCTTGTGAAGCTACTTGGTGCTGCACAGAGCAATCTAAATAGTTGCTTATTTATGAGTACTTGGTTAATAAGAGCCTTGACAAGATACTATTTCATGAGTATATTCCATCAAATAAAAAAATGAAAGTGGTACAGTGTTTGTTCTTTAGTCTGTGTAAGTGAAATTCATAAAGAATTGTATTTTCTTGATGGTAAGCTATTTGGATGTATGGCTATAGATCCAAAGCGAAGCAAAGAGCTTGATTGGTCAAAACATTTTAACATCATATGTGGAGTAGCCCGTGGGCTTCTATACTTGCATGAAGATTCACAGTTGTGGATCATCCATCAGGATATCAAAGCAAGTAATATTTTGCTTAATGAGAAAATGGAGCCAAAGATACCAAATTTTGGCTTAGCAAGATTGATTCTTCAAGATGAGCATCATATTGAAACAAAGGTTGTAGGAACATAGTAAGAAGGTTTTTTATTATTATTATAGTTGTATTAAATTTTTAAGTCTTTCAAAGATGACTTTTATTTTTTTATAATAACAGAAAATAAAAAATTTAAACATTTATTAGAGGAAAAGAAAAAATCTAATTTAAGGTTTTGATCTTTCTATTCTTAGTATTTTTTTTCTAATATTTTTTTAAATGATTATGCAGTGGTTATATAGCATGCGAATATGCTATGTTAGGTCAACTATCTACTAAAGTTGATGTGTATAGCTTTGGTGTTGTCATTCTAGAAATTATATGGGAAAGAAATAGATTATCTCCAAATTTTCAAAGCCTTTTAGAAAGGGTAAGATAAAAGTAAGACATGTTATTATATCTTTTTTTCAATTTATTTTTAAAAATTATATATTTTATGAAGATGAGTGGGAATCATTTTATCCAAGTGTGGGAGTCTTATATGGAAGGAAATATTGTGGATATGATTGATAAAACAATAATAGAAAGTTTCTCTAGCAAGCAAGTTTCAAGATGCATTCATGTGGGTATTTTTTGTACACAAGAAGATGCATCACTTTGCCCACCCATGCCCATTGTATATGAAATGCTTTCAAACCCTAATGTGACCAACTTATGAGATCCCATAGAACATGTTTATTTTGATGTTAATCATAAAAATACATTAACATCAATGACATAATTACAAGAACAATTTCCCATACTTCATCTACCTCTCATTTGACCTACCCATCTATTAATGATGTGTCAATAACAAACTTAAGTCCTAGATAATTCCACTTATTGTTTCGGGTGCATAATGATAGTTGTAAATCTTATACATTAAGTCTCATACATGAAACAAATTCTTGGTATTGAATTGAGTTATTTTTACTTAATATGAAGCTATACAAAACATATGTGCTTAAACTTTAAGAATGATTATGAAAAATTTCCACCACTATTATTTTTAAAGGATAATTGCTATAGCTTTGACTAGTTTTATTTATTTTCAATTTTAAAACAACAAATGGGTGTATTTAAAATAGTTCAAGTCATAAATTTTCTTATTTTAAAATATGGATTGAAAGGAATGGTTATATTTTTAGAAGGTTTCTATGTAAGTTTTTCAATCAAATATTCAAATCACACAACATGATTTAGAATAAGAATTAGGAAATATTTGATTCAAATATTTACACAATTATATCTAGTAATATTTTAAACATCTTAATTGTAGTGATTTCATTAGTGGTGAATATTCACTAATTGACTAATACTTAAAATTGGAGATTCAAACTTTGGCTAATAGTACAAGCTATAAAGTGACTTGAATCATCACATTTTTACAAAAAAATATTTTAGTCTTTGTTAAATCCCTAGAACATTTATTTTATTTAATATTTAAACCCAAATCAACTAACTATTTGATATCTACTTATATCATATTCACCCAAATTTTATAATTTATAGAAGAAAATGAAATTAATTTGTCAATAATATTATAATGATTGGTTACTTTATAGCAATATCACCAAATTTTCATCACCACCATTGATATTATTTATAATATAATGGAATGTAAGGTGATTAGGGAGATAATTATATAAATGTAGTAAAAAAATGTAATTATTTTCCATGTTAAAAAATGGACAAATGATATCATTCAAAAATGTTTTTCATAGTGCATGTTGACATTAGACAAAGGTGTTGTGCAAAGAAATAAAAGGAGTCTTCACATGAAATAGAAAGAGAGTTATGCTCTCTAAAATAAGATTGTTAATGTGTGTTGCATGTTAATTCATGATGTTGTATGTTCTTAATATTAATATAGACTTTAGAGGTGGTCCTTTTTGAGTGTTTATATTTAAGGTTAACATATGAATGCTAAAGTTTTAATTACATATGTCAAGGAGATAAAAGGGTATAATTATAGTTGAGTTTTGTGTTTAAGTCTTTTTGGTAGACTTTAGTTTAAATGTATATAAACATATGTGAGATTTTTATGTATTTTATCTTTTTTATTTTTTTATTTGTAAGTATGTTTATATTACATTTATATTATATTTGCAAGTTAATGTAAGTATAAAAAATGAAGTAAAGATGATATCTAGATGTTGGCAATAATATCAGTCTACTTTCATGAAATTTGTAGCCAATAGATGTTAATGAGAAAAAAAATATTATAAGATTAACATAAGCCTAATATTTCCACACACAAAAAACATGTAAGGTAGAAATAAGTTATTAACAATTATTCCAATTATTCTAATACTTCAACTCATAATGGTATGTAATATGGATCTACTATATTCCATATTGATACTAAAATAATTAAGTCCCCTCATTATTTGATTGAAGTAACACTCATAAGTCTGTTGGGACCTCCAAAATTTGGATAAATTTTGAGGGCCCATGAGAAATTTTTCCTAATGCACACAGAAGTACCCTGCAGAATAAGCCTAAGTGGCTCAATTTGAGAGCCTATAACTTTGTACCCATGAATTGTCATGAAAAATTACTTTGGGGAAGTGTTGAGCACTTATCATAGATGGTGTGTGACCATTTGCAGCCTCCTTGGATCAATTTTGATGAGTTTGTGAAGTCTTGGTTTCAAGGTCCAGAAGTTGGTTTGTTGTTTACACATGTTGCACCTTTTTGAGTAGGCCATCTTTGTGATGTTGTATCTTTGTGCCTGCTGAGTATTAAGCCCAATTGATATTTTTCCATGATTCTTTGCATCTTTATGAAGCACCATGTCAGTTGGCATATCCCCATGAATCCATTGGCTAAGTTTTCCAGCTTAAATTCATTTGCAAAAGGTTCAGATTTGCAAACTGGACAGTGTCAAATCTGTAGAAAGTAGCCTCACATTTGAATTTTTATTTTGCAACCTATCAACCTGCATGCTAAGGTGAATGTTCTCCATGATTCTCAATATTTTTATCTACCACTTTTCTAGTTTGTATCCCCCTCGCTCCTCATTTGATATTTTTTCAAAGCCTATTCCTGATGAACTTTTTCAAGGTTTCAAAATCAGCAGTTTCAGAAATGTTTGAGTGAGCAACTTTGTCGATTAATATTTTTCACCTCAGAATCCCTTTTGATGAGCCATTTGTTGCACTAATTTTTTGGTTCAAATGGTAGCATGCATGCTCAGTTTCAGGCTCCGGGGATAAGTTTTGATTGGTTAACTAATCCTTTTCTGACTGCAACATGGCCAAAAATGGTGTCCGGAAAAGTTTAAAATTTTCAAATTCTAAGGACAACCCATTTCTTTTCTTGGTCTAAAACATCTACAGCTCCATTTTCATCAAGATCAGAGGTAATTTGATACATTATTTTAATGTACTTTTGTTGCAGCGAATGCGTCCCACTAGGAAAAATTTGAGGAAATAGGTTTTCTCTAAATAATTGATTATGGTCGCACACAAAAAATCTCGGCTCCAAGTGTCACCATTTGTTCACAATAAATTTCTTCAAATGGGTCGCAGGCGTAATTATAAGTCACAAATTTTTATAATGTTTCAAATGTTCATATTTAAAATATTTTGAATATTTTAAATATTGTGCAATGAAAAGGGGCATTTAGGGAAAATATAAAATACATTTTCAAATGTTCTAAGGACAAGCAAGTTTAATTCTTGCTTTTGATTGTCCATAGGCAGCTTTCACAACTTTCATAGTTGCATGGAAAAACTCATCGCCCATCACCATTTTGAAGTTCACATCAAGCAACAAATCAGAGATGCAATGTTTTATAGCGATGAGTCTTCATTTAGGTAGGTTAATTGAATCTTTTAAGCAAAGGATAGATTTTAATGAATTTTCAAAGTTCTCATGTAGTGCATCACCTGTCGTAGTTTTGAGTCCTGAACGCAAAAACAAATTAGCGATGAGTGATGGTTGTTGTGTCCATCGCCCATTGCTAATGGATACCATTGTTTCAACTTTCAATCAGCGATGGAGCAAGCTTTCATCTCCCAAAACTTATTTCTTATTATTTCTTTTGGTTGCATCCACAAAGTGCGATGGTTTCTCAAGAAAAGAGTGTGCACGGTAACAATGGGTGAACATTGGAAATAATTAATGAAGAGTTTAAATGAGCACGGTGAAAAGTGGCTAGAGAATAAATTATTGTGGAAAAGTAAAATGGATTGTGTTAGCTCTCAAAAACGCAGGCTAAAAGCCACAATAGGCTGCCAATCTCTTGATATGTTTCAGGGTAACAGACAAGGTTAAAAGAATTCAACCTTCTACTCTTCAGGTGCTACTAGACCTAGGCAGGTATACCTTTTTGGATTGAGCAGACTAGTCTTATGATTATCCTTCATGCAATAATTTGTCCACAATGGCAGATGGAAGTGAACAATATTCTAAATCTAAATCCCTAAATTCTTAATCAATAGATATAAAGAAGTAGAAAGAAATCAAATGATAAAATGCAGAGACCAGTGCCTTGTTCCTAGGTATGCGGAGTCAAATGAGATCAAGATGAGCAACACTTCTCTGAAGAAAACTCAAATTATCTGGCATATATTATGTTCACAACTTATGTAAACATGCAAGAATATGATTACTAAGCTCTACTTGAACAATCCAAATGAATCTCTCAGACCACTATGATCAATTAAAAGGATTTAATCTTTGCTTGAATGAACCAGTCAACTAATCACACAAATACAGCAAATGTGTACTGATGAATTGAGTATAAACTTGTTATATCAATTTAAATAGTCAGAAAGAATCCATCTTGGAGACAGCAATATTTTCATTAGATTCAATAAATAATTGACACCAGAGAAATGTAGCAACATCAACTGAATTTCATAAATACCTCCATTATGAAATCATGCAACAATAGTCTCTGATCTGATAATTTTACTCTACTGTATCTACTTGTTTTGTATCGAAATATAGTAGTTCATGATGATCCATTTACAATTACAAAATGCCTATTTATACCCCAACATGAGAAAATAAATCATATTGAAATATCATGTCGGCCCTCCATAGAATCCGGGCTCCAATCAAGTCGGCCAGCAACGATTATTTTAGCAATTTACATGTCAGCCACAAGATTTGTATTTCTGTTATTCATCAGTGAGACAGTCGAAGAGACATATCACTAACTATGTCAAAGTCAATTCAATCGCCAATCATCCCGTGTTCACTATGCTCGCATTCGTCGTGACCCATGAAAATCGCTGAGATGTCAATTAGATCGCTTTATGCCTTACTGATATATGTCTTCGCCTCCTATATGTCGCTATAGCATTTTGTTTGTCACGTCAAAGCCATATAGTATTCTTTTGTTCCCCTTTTGTTTCGTTGTAACACTGTGATATCAGGGAGACAACATATCGAACTCACTCTGTCAGGCTAAAAGTCCTTTATTACATCCAAGTCATCGAGACACAATAGGTCTTTCACCAAACTGCACTTTTCATTTCATCTGCTTTGCTATAGCTCATAGATATCGGGGAGACCCTATGTCGACCGCTTTGAGTTTCACTGAGAATCTTCATCTATTATGTATATTGCCATGACATAAGCACACTCATGCCAAAATGTATCCTTCAATTGCTTTCGCCAAGACAAAACAACATCAGGGAGAAGTCCCACAGAATTCATCGGGATATACCAAAAGCCCTTTGCTCATCTATGTGTCACTGTGACTTAATAATATTAGGGAGACCTCTTATAGAATGCTCATTGCTTTACCGAAAGTCACCCTGAGATAACTTTTGATCGCCAAGAGAAAACAAAAATTATACCAAAAGCCACTTGAATAAACCCTTGTGTATCATTGGTGAGACACATCTTACTTCTCCATGACTCTTCGTCGAAGCCACCATATTCTCACCGATAGTTTATTCGAAGAAAATCCATGTGTAAAGTCGGTGAGACCAAAGGTCACTCGCCAAGACCTTACAACGATAGCTATGACTCCCCCCGATATGCATCCCCCACTTGTCAGTCGGCGTGACAAAACGAAATCGCCATGACATCACATTGAAAAATAATAACTCACACTAATGACCCACCATATACTTAGTCAGGGAGACACATTGAAATCGATAAGACACTACCCCGATAGCCAAAACTCATGCTGAAAGGTGCCTCCACGGTCGCCAAAACAACATAAATGCTACTTCGATAGCCAATCATAGACAAATTCCAGTCATTGTACAATACAAAAGTCTCACCAAAACACCTGAAACAGAAAATATTAGCAGAAAAATAGAATGGGTCAGGGAGACCCGAACAGATTCATGTCGATATGGACCAAAAGGTGGAAATGCAGACATGGATGAATTCCATGGGGAAATATGGGCAAAAAGTTGGTAAAGCATCATGAAAAATGAGGGAAATGTGCCAAAGGTAAACTTCATATGAAGACTTAGGGGGTATGAAAGATAGGCAAAAATCATCAAATTTTAATAGTTCCAACAATGGCTCCATGTGGGGATGAATGATAGTAAGATCATTGCAAGGATCCAAATATTTGGGTGAGCAGACCAGACACAAAAAGATGAACCAGCAAGCAGCAAAGGAAATGGAAAGAATGGCAACAGAAATGAATGCAAAATGGGGATGAATGCAAAATGAAAGTGAAATGGAGATGGACAAAATCCTAAACTACTGTGCATGGAAAATAATTTTAAAGAGGATGAGCAAGAGTTGTCCATGCACTGGCAACCCTTAATCCTCTGTGTTTCTTAAGAGAAGAAAAGCTTTAAGAATTGCCCATGAACAGGAAATTTCTGATCTTCACCAGCCATGTTCTGTAGATAGTATGAGTCTTCACCCTTCTTTCCAATAATAACAAAAGGTCCCAACCACAAGGCTTCAAATTTACCATGCTTGCCTTTCTCCTGACATCTTGCATTCCACATCAGTACCAAATCATTCTCTTCAAATTTTCTATCATTTGCCTTCTTGTCAAATAGATACTTCATATGTGTCTGTAACTTCATGTTTTGACTTTGGGCCTCTTTCCTTACTTCATCAAGTTCAGCCAATTGCTCCATTCTTTCCTCCATGGGTTCAGGGACATCCAAATCCTCCTGAAGGACAAACCTGTAGACTGGTAATAAATTCTGCAGAGGCATCCTAGCTTGTGCTCCATACACCAATTCAAATGGGGATTTTCCAATTTCCTTTTTCACAGTGATCCTATCAGCCCACACAACTAATTTCAATTTTGAATCCCAAGCCTTCTTGTTCTGCCCTAGCATTCTCCTTATGATCTTCAAAAAACTTTTATTGCTAGACTCTGCTTGTCCATTAGCTTGTGGATGATAAGGGGCTGCATAAGAAATAGTAATACCATACTTATCACAGAAGCTTTTGAATTTATCTGACCTGAAACACATCCCATTATCTATGATCAACCTCACTGGTGCACCAAATATGGTGATAATATTGTCCATCAGGAAATTAGTCACTACCTTACTTGTAGCCTGCTTAGTTGGGATTGCCTCTTCCCACTTAGTAAAATAATTAGTGGCAACTAATATCCACTTGTATCCTCCATTTGACTTTTCTTGTATCTCTCCAATGAAATCAATTCCCCATTGATGAAAAGGGGCATCAGCTTGCAAGGGTCAAAGTGGCAAAGCACCCCGATACTTCAATTTTCCAGAGAACTTCTGGCAAGCCTCACACTTTCTCACATGTGTAAAAGAATCATTAAAAACCTTTGGCCAATAATAACCTACCCTGAGAATTTTTTGTGCAATTGTCTTTGCTGAATAATGTCCTCCACAAAATCCTTCATGCATTTATCTCAAGACATGCTTAGCTTGTGACTCATCCAGACATAATAACAGTATACCATCCCTGTTCTTCCAAAACAAATCTCCATCCATGAAAACATACTTTGATGCCTGCAACTTTAAAGTTCTCTTTTGGCTGTCACTCAATCCATCTGGACACCTCATGTATTTAAGATAATGCATGATATCAGTATACCAAGGGGTATTCTCAATGCTTGCAATTGCAATCCCTTCTTCTACATTATAGACTTGACTTGCTTCAATATTTGATTTTTCCATCAGCCTAGCCAAACCTTGAGCTCTTACCAGCTTAGTGATCTGTATCTCCATGTCAAACTCTTGAATCTTGTTGATCCATCTGCATCTTTTCCTTGTAACTTCAGACTGTGTCAGAATATCCTTAACAGTAGCATGAGGGACATAAGCAATCACCTTCGCTCCAACAAGATATGGTCTGAATGCTTTTGTGGCCTTTACCAATGCAAAATCTTGTTTTTCCATTATGTCATACTTCAGTTCAAACCCTTGTAATGATTTACTAAAGAAAGAAATAGGTTGTTCATGACCATCATTATTCTTTTGTAACATAACAGTAGCAATAGTATGCATTGAAGCAAATGAAAAAAATCTGAAAAGGCTTTGCAAAATCTGGAGACTTAAGTACAAGAGCCTCCTTGATGGCCCTTTTGATAGATATAAAAGCATCTAAAGCTTCTGCAGTCCAATCCATTTTTTGTCCTTTCTTCAACATTTTTAATATGGGCTTAATGATCTGAGCAAAATTAGAGACAAATCTTCTAACAAAATTAATTTGTCCAAAGAATGATTGTATAGCCTTAACAGTTTTAGGAATAGGAATTTTATCAATAGCTTCAACCCTCTCGGGATCTATTCTAACTCCCTCCTTTGAAACAATATGTCCTAAAAGCTTACCCTTTGTGACTGCAAAATAACACTTCTTTGGATTTAAACTAATACCATATTCAAGGGATTTAATAAATACCTTCTCCAAATGTTGCACGTGATCTTCAACCTTCTTTGAATAAGCAGTCAGATCATC
The DNA here is from genome assembly GCA_007258455.2 of Sequoia sempervirens. Taxonomy (NCBI): domain Eukaryota; kingdom Viridiplantae; phylum Streptophyta; class Pinopsida; order Cupressales; family Cupressaceae; genus Sequoia; species Sequoia sempervirens. The sequence goes on along the minus strand of VDFB02023755.1, from coordinate 179,006 downwards.
TTGGTATACTACCATGATAACATTGATCAGATCTGCAAATGCCACATCCATAGCTCTTTGGAAAGTCGCTCCAGCATTAGTGAGACCAAATGGCATTCTTATGTATACATACGTTCCCCAAGGAGTTGTGAATGTTGTCTTGTATTGCTCAGATTCTTTGACTTTAACCTGGTTATACCCTAAAAACCCATCCATCATGGATAGCAATTCACACACTATCACCTTATGCAATAAAGCATCCATATTGGGTAGAGGATAATTATCTTTGAGAGATGCCATGTTCAGATTTCTGAAGTCCACACACAATCTGATATCACCATTCTTCTTTCTCACAGGAACCAAATTTGAAACCCAAATTGAGTGCCTGATTGGTTTGATAATTCCCATCTCTGAGCTTTGTCAATTCTTCCTGCATCTTAGGCTCTAGTGTTGGATTTATAGGCCTTTGCTTCTGTCTAAAAGGCTTGGCGTCTGGCTTCAATGGTATTTCATGCTGAAATAAATCTTCCCTATATGCTTTCAGATCTTCATAAGACCACGCAAAAATATGTTTATACTTTCTCAGCAACACTATCAGCATTCTTCTAATTGTTGGGCTTATTTTCTTCCCAATGTACACCTTTCTTGGTGCTATTTCAGTCCCCAAGTTAATCTCTTCAACATCTTCCCTTTTGACTGGTGTTTGCTTCATAAGGGACCGATCATTTCTATCATAACCCTTTCTAGTGCCACTAAGCCTTTAGGAAGCTTATTTGTTTTGAGCTACAATATTTCTTTTCCAAACACTATTTGCTTCCCATCAACTTCTTCAACAAAAGCATTGAAATCAATTTCTTGAGCCTCATACTGATCTATACAATGAAGAAAATTCAGCAGGTCAGTATCATCATTGAAAACTTGCCAACTATAAATGTTCTCAGGAATAGTAGGCCTTGTCTTGAACTCAATTTGTGATACCCCAGCCAATGTAATATCATCTCTTTTGAGCGCCACATTTGCTAAAAAATCAGCCATTATGTTCCTTGATCTGTCAATCCACTCAATCGAAAATGCATCAAACAATTCAATTGTATCCCATATGTAATTCCTATATTGTTTTAATCTCTTGTGCTTTGCTGCATATTTTGATTTGATTTGTGAAACAACCAACTTAGAATCGCCCAAAATAGCCAGCAACTTGATTTTATGTTTCACAGCTATGTTCAAGCCTGTCAATAAAGCTTCATACTCTGCCACATTGTTTGTACATTCAAATGCTAACAGAAATGAACATTTAAAAGTAATACCTTCAGGCAAAACAAACACAATCCCAGCTTTGTTTCCTTCCTGGCTGCAGGCTCCATCAAAATACATTTTCCATATGCCATCGCAATTCTGTGCAACATGTTTTTCAATTGGATCACTATTGGTTAATTCTGGCTGAGCTAGTTCAATTTTAAAATTCCCAAGATCAACATCACAAAAACAATTGATCTAATTTTGTGGCACATAGTCAATAAGCTGATTCATTCTTGGCTCCCTATACAACCTGACCTCTTGGCCATTCACTGGAACTGTAGCATAGGACAGATCAAATTGAACATTTCCACCAACAATTGTTGTCCATTGCCTTGATAAAAGCATCCCGAATTGAGGAGGAGTATCTATCACTATTATGTCAATATTATAAGCCACATGTGGATAAGTAGCCAGTTTGACTTCAACATCTTTCATAATACCAACCACAGGACATGCCTGTTATCCATTGCATAACACTTGCCTCTAGTAGTATCAACCCACATGCCAAGTTGCTTCATAACTCCTATTGGCATAATGTTTATAGCAGCAACAGAGTCTATCATGCAATTCCTCAACAGTTTATTATTGATAAGCAACGTAGTGAAAAAAAGATCAACTTGAGGGGGATTTGATAATATATCACTCAAGTAGACTTCAAAGTCATTTGTTTTCTCATGCCTATTGACTGTTTTAACAGCTACCTTGCTTTCAGAATTCATACATTTTTCATTTCCACTTGTTATCAATTGAACACCATTGTCTCTGTATTCCTTAATTTTCATCAACTCAAGTAATGGAACAGACATTTTTACCTAGGATAACGCCTGAGTGAAATCAAAAGAAGAGCTATCCACCTTTACAGTTTTCTTTAGTTCTGGCATATCTCCTTTGTTTTCTTCTTTTTCTTTTTTATTAGGTTGGCCAGGTGTTTGTATCTCTTTATTTAATTCCTTCACTTCCTCTTTTTGGATTGGCTTTTGTTCACTCTCATCAAGTTGTCCCTTTTCTGGCCTTTTCACAATTCCTTGCATTGCCTTCTGATCCTTCATAAAAATTCCCCCAGGAACACCCTCTGTCTCATTTACTTTTATGTTTCTCAACCAGTATTTACTTCTTGCTCCCTCAACTACAGCAGCAGTTATTCTCTCTTTTTCATCTTCAGTGAATCTCCTCACATTGCATTGAACAGGCGCCTCAACACAATGTGGCTCATTATAATCTTCTTCATAATCTTCTTCAGATTCATAGAAGATCTGTTGTTCAACCATATGGACATTGTACTTCTGATTTGAAACATCATATTCGTAGCCTTCATCCTCTAAAGATGAGTACCTCTCCTAAACATGGTGAAAAGTATTTGAAGTCAAATACACCATTTGATCTTCTCCATTGTTTCCTGTTAACATTCCCTCCTCCTGCAATCTTCGGGCTACAACACAATAATCTGGGGAATGTGGCTGATCACAAACTTCACAGAAATAATTATCACTCACCATATAAGTTCCTTTCTTGCTCAATGGATTAGGAGTCTCTTTGTTTCTCGGCCTAGCTGTTATAGGTTTTCCATCCTTCCAGTTTGTATTATAAGGCATATTATGCAACCTCGGCCTTTCATTTATGTTCTCATTTTTGTACGTATTTTCCTATCTGTACTGATAATTATTACTTTGCTGAGGAGGCCTCGGGTTGTCTCTCTTACTGATTATACCAGTAGCCTTCCTGTTGTTTTCAATTGTTAGTGCTATCTTCTGAGCTTCAGCCAAATCTCTTGGAAATCTGTTTCTCAATTCATACCCTGTTTTAGGATCAAATGCATTTAAATAGACACTCAAAGCTACAAAATCTGGCAACCTTGATCCAGGAGGCACCTTAGTATGCAATTTATTGAATTTTCAGTTGAAATCAAAGATTGAGTCATTTTGATTTTTCTGAATTCTCATCAGTTCATGAAGAACTGCATCTAGTGCATTTAGATTCCCATATTGCTCTAGGAATCAA
>VDFB02023755.1:121369-175630 GCA_007258455.2 Sequoia sempervirens | reverse complement strand
ATTGTAAATTTTCCTAAGGGTGTTTGACTTTCTCTTGGGTTGATCTCATTGTTATCATTTAGGAATCCTTCTCTAACACATATGAGTAGGTTTTTTAGAATTTTAGCTCGTTATAGTTTTAGATATGCTTAAGGTTAAGAGAACACACATTTTATCATTCAATTCCTTATCTATTTGTGGAGGTAGAAATACCAAAACAAAGGTTTGACTGAGGAAACTCCTATATAGCCACCCCTTGCCCCTCTTTGTTAAGATTTTTCCAAGTTCGGATCCAAATCCAAAGATTCCAAAATAGGGTTGTAGAAGAAAGACAATGTGTTATAGGCCTGTGAACTCATATCTAGAAAAATAGGAGATCAATCTATGGCATACTATGCTCTAGACTATTTATTTCAACTTCAAATTTTAGTGACAAATGCACAGTACTCTACCCTTCCTAGATATGTTTCTAATTTTTGACATTTCAGCTTAGTCAATACAAAAAAATTACATTTTTAGGTTAGGTCTTGTACTCAAATCAATTTAATAAATCAAATTTAATTTCAATCAATTCTTAAAACATAAAAGATTTCAAATTCAAGGTAGGTTGATTCCCCTATTAGATTGCAATTCAATCTTATATCTGTGTTGATTTGAATTATGACATTTATTAGAAAATAATTGATTTTAGTGATCTAAATATTAGACCTAAAACCCCATTTCCAATCAAAAAGAGATTTTTTACATGAAAAGACTAAACCTATATAAAAAGTGACATAAAGACTTTAACTAATGGAACACTTTAAAAAAGTATTCAACTACAACTTCCATTACAAAAAAACCCATGAAAAAGAAACAATTATTCTTTTGGGACCCTTTTGGGGAACCATATTTTGAGGTGAGGAAGACGGCAACTCAAAAAGATAAATAAAATAATAAAAATCCCATAGTGAATAAAATCAATGAGAGAAATCAATTATTTTAATGACTAACTTGTGACAAGCGAAAGTGGCATTCGAGAGAAAACAAACAATAAAGGAAAAAACCACGTGACCTATAGACATGTTTACTGTGACATACTAAAATGAACACAAATAAGTAAATAGTTTAGTCTACTTTATTCCTCAATTTCCAGAGTTCGTCCAAAAGTTTTGGAAACTTAAATCAAATGTTTCCAGTCAAAAGGACAAACCAAGCATGAATTATTCTATGGCAGGAATTCTTTCATGGAAAGTGATGATTCCAAGTTATTAGTTCCTGCCGTAGGCAGGTATATTTATGCTTTCATATAGTTTCAATAATTTGGGAAGAATCAACCAATTGGATGCAATAATTAAATTTTGTTCACTATATTTTCTAATGTATATATTTATTTCATATTTTTGTTAATATTACAAAATCATTTTCCTTCAATTCTATTGGTTAATGGTTGTGTACAGTAATATTACAATGATGTAAACATTTTGAATAATGTTTGCTTCTTTTTTCCAATCATATACAAACACTATTTTTCAATAGTATCTAACTATTCCTCCATAATATCTAACTATTCATCAATTGTGTCTAATTGAATAATTGCAATCACCAAATACCTACTATGCAAACTAAAAACAAAGAAAAAAAATATGACATGGACATATTCCTTGTTGATATGGTCGGTGGAAGAAACTCTAACACCCACTCCACAAATGTTTCTTTCCTTGAATTTGTCTTCCTATCGAGAGAGCATAATATCCATGGGTATTTGGCATTATTCAACCAAAACTAGCTCCAACGCAGAAGTAACGAGGGCAATCGGCAGTGCATAATGCAGGAAATGAAAGTGGTTGAGAGAAGAGGATGATGGAGTGACTGGGGTCTCAAAAATGTAGAGCTAGCAGAATAAAGTGAGTGAATTCAATGAAGGACAAAGAGAGAGGGGTCTAGGGGTAGTTGTTGCTACAATGCACCTACCTTGGCCTTCTTCTGTGAAGTTTGTCTCTCTTACCTCTTATTTTCTTTCACCACCTCTACCTTTTCATTATACTCACACAAAGACAAACAGAGGAGTACTCAATTGCTGCTTTCTTTCTTAATAACTCTACACAGTGCATTGCACCTAAATTTTTGATTTATCCTTACCCAAATCACATTTGCAGAGTCAAATTTGTGGAAGAGGAGTGGATCATCTCCAATGGCAAGGCCACAATATGAGCAAGGCAGACTTGAAGAAAAGAATATAGAGTTATTATAGTCTTTGTGGGAAGCACATTATCTCAATGTAAACATACATTCGATTGGCTTTTTGAATATGGCTAACAACATATGCTTCTTGATATATCTCTATTTATTAAAGATTGGTGTTTAAATTGCTTTTCAGTGTTTCATGTTTTAAATCTAAAATTTCCTGTTATTTCGGTTGAAATACATATCTGACAATTTGAATCTTAGATCCCATTTTATTTTGATATAGTTTTCAATCTTAGTAGTATCAATGTCTTGAAACTTGAGACTAGATTTTGGCACTGCAGGCTCAGGGTTTGAGTCCAGGGGCCTGTAGGCATTGTGGACAGCAGCAAGAGGAGCAGGAGCAGGATACCCAGTTTAGGAAATAGGTTATTTTCTTGCTTCATGAAAACTAAATTTTGTAATCTGTAATAGGGATTTTGTAGGAAAGGGAAAATTGCTTATATGAGGCTCTACTTGTGTTTCAATGATGATTGATCCATGGGAAGGGAGCTGTCTCAATAACCCATCTACAAGTTTTATACATGTGGCGCTTCTGCAGTACAATATTTTAGAGTATTACTACATTAGCCTTCTATTCGATGATCCATCTCTTAGGATTTACAGGAATCCATCTCTGATGACTCATTGTATCAGACGATCCATACAGAATTTACTTTAGAGCTGGAAGGGCTCAGGGATCAAACACATGAGACATTTCTTACTCTCTTTGTAGAGGCATTCACTAGATTCTCCCCCCAGTTTGCAATTTCTAACAGATGGATATGCACCGATCACTCATAGGCAATTTGGATATTGGATCTCTTGCTCGCCTCTATGTTTTGTGGGTCTTCTATTAACCACCTCAACTATTGCGGTTCTAGGACTGATTTCATCAATGAAATCCAACAACCCTAGCTCCCGAGCTTTTCTACTAGCCAGCCTTTCTTCCGTGGGTCTGCTACTCAACACCTCTTGCTGCTTATAAGCCACCCCTTCTTTAGTGGGCCTGCTACAGACCAGCCCCTGATCTGCAGGCTTGTAGGAACCCACAAGTTCATGCTTTGCTTGGTCAGATTTTTTTTTTGCTGTTGTTATTCTTGGTTGATGTAGGATTGCTCTTGATAAAATACAGAAATGGCCAGAAGGATGATCTCTTTGCAGTGTTATCAAAAGCACATACCTTAGAATCTCCGACTACTACTGCTATTAATAATGATGACTACAGTGGTGGTGGTGTTTGTTCCACTAAAGGTAGTGTGGCACTACATGAACATATGGGTTCTTTGTCTCTTATTTTTCAAATACCCCAAAAACACCCTTGTTTCCTTTTCTTTTAAGTTGGTGACACAAAATGACCACTCCAGGGCTTTGTCTCTCATTTTTCATATATCCAAAACTAAAAACAGACTTTTTTTCTCTGATTTTCGAGGTTGGTGGCACAATATGACCATCTGGGTGCTCTACCTCTCATTTTCCAAATACAAAAAAAAACTTTATTTCTCTAATTTGTAGAGGTTGGTAGCACAACAAAGATCAATTCAGTGCTCTCTCTCATGACTCATCAAACGGCCTCTATTTTCTCTGATATTTTAAGGTTGCAACACAACATGATCATTTGGAAGCCCTTGGGAATTGAATAAACTAGCCTAAAAAGCCTTGGACCGCTGTAACTATAACCATCAAATTTTCATTGAATGAAGTGAGCAGCAGACACAACATGAGAAGGCTGGTCTGTCAGCCATCTAACAAATTAATGAAAATTTCTTCACAATACTCCATGTTCCTTTGGTTTTTTTTCTTTTAGGAACTTTTTGAATCCATCTTTTTGGACCATTTCAGAATTCAATGATTAAAGCTACAATTTTAGTTTCTTGCTATACTGTTAGTGATTGTTTTGAGTGTCATTGTTAAGCTTTGCTCTTTCCTATTTGATGGCTTTTTAATGCACACATATTTTATTGTTCTGCACTGGGTTTATAAAATTTTCAATGTGTAGATTATTTATTTGTTTTTGAATCTTGAAATTATTTGCAGATATCTAAGGCCAACGCACTGAAGCTACAACGCAAGTCACAGAATGAAGAGATGTGGGGTATATGGGTAGCCATTGTGTGTATAAGCCACACTTCCATATCAACCTAACAATTATAACTTGAAGGTGTTGTTTGTAGTTTAGTTTTATGTTTAGTAATTGTGCTCTATCATGTTTAATGGAGATAAAATTACTTAAATATTTACATGTGGAAATGTCAAAGATCTCACTATAGTTGTTCAACAATAGTAAGGTTGAGCACAAAGAAGTCTCAGAGAAAACTGTGGGGATAGAAATTACATGCCAAGTTAGAATCTCTTTACAATCTCTTGAGATCCTAAATGCAGATGTGGGCTCTTAGGTTTATTCAATATATCCAGATGAGGTTTTCTCTAAGAATTCATTCTTCTAAACATTGTGAACTGCAGAAGCTTTAAGTCTCCAATAATTTAGAATTCCAATTTCGAGATAATGGTTATTTAGTGAAGGATTGTAAGTCCCTTTTGTAATTAAGTAACTTCATTGATCTCTCTGTAGCACTTGGGATGGATTTTAATAAATTGTTTATATGGGCTTTTCCAGGTAATCAAAGGTAGCTGCAAAATAGGGTAGTGTGGTACAACAAGTATCTCCACATTTTGGAAGCATAGATATGGATACCAAGAACAATCCTAAAGCTATGGATCTAAAAGTTGTTAAAGAACCAATGCAAGCATAACATTAGTCTTTGGCTCCATATTCTCAAGGCTTGTGATGGGAGCATTATCTAAATACATGTCATCATTAACTATTTAGATAAAGTAAATTAATTTTTCCTAATATCTCAAGTAAATTTATTTAATAGGTGTAATATCACACATGATATAACATATCCAAGGTGAAGTAAGTACTCTACTAACATGCTAAAACTGTGCACAAACACAACAATTATACTCAAAAAATAATTGGATGACAATAAATTGAAATAATAAGAATAACGATATTCTAATATATATATGCATTGTGTATAAAACAGAGAAAACATTCGTACAAAGCAACATTCTACAACTCTAAGTAAACCTACAATACATTGTTTAAAAACTCGATAAACACAATTTAATTTATCTCAAAAAACATACATATGTTATAAGGAAAACACAGTGATTGCATCCAAAGCTACAATGACTAACTTGAAAACTACCATAATACAAAGCTTTTAGTAAATGTCAAGCAATATTCAACTCATATAACCAAATAGCACAGAGAAAATTTCAACAACAATTGGGCAACAAAATAGGCATAATCAATTTCTATTGAATTAGTAGATTTTGGATCCACCGATGCCAAGAGCACTTATTTAAATTGTTGACAAAATTATTGCATGAAAAATAAATAAAAATTTAAATACAACTTATATCCTAAGAATAGATTGGTTGCATGCAAGGCAAACTTATTACCAAATTTAATCCATTGATACTAAATATGAACTCAAGTGATCTAATGACATTTAATAACCTAACAATAGACCTTGTAGAAGGCCATCTAAAAATAGTCTTCTTAGAATGTGTTCATCTTCTACAATCAACAACAAATTGAGAATTTGAAAATGAGAAACCACAAAGCATTAGCGATACACATTTTCTATTAATCACAATTACTATTATATATTAACAATTGCAATAAATATTTTGTATATTACTTAAAATTAGATACATTTATACGCATTCCTAATTATTATTACATGCAAGGATGACTACGACTTTAAACCTTTCTTAAAGAAAATCTAAACAAGATATAAGTAAGCGTGCACTAAATTAAAAGGAGTCATACTTTTTGATTTTTAATCTATTTATTGTCAAGAATAATCTATCCTAAAGCAATAGTCAGACAACCAGGGCTTTAGCATCACAATAAACCATTAGCCACTAATCCTAACTAATATTTTAAGAACCTAGTAAGTCCTGTTTAGATTTTCATTCCACCATAGAAAGAAGAGTACACGACAAATAGGATCATTTATGATTATAGTGCATTTTCAATGTGCTTGTTTCAAGATATCTTGCATTATCTACTCTCCTTACAATTGTAATGAGATGGTGTCAATCTATACAAAGAGCATATGCTCACATCGTATTTCTAATTAGTTCAAAATTCCTTGTCATTTTATTAACCAATTCTAGAACATTGGTCCTTTTATTTGTGATTTAATCACCACTCCAAAAGGCTTGAGCATGGCCTTAATAAGAAACTTACATCTGTCAATGTATCGTCTAGTGCAAATGTATTGTCTACTTGGATGTTAAATTGCTTCGTACATGAAAAAAATGAGTTAATTTTTTCTGATTGGTCCAATAGTTGCCTCCACTTTGGGGCATAGAATACTTGTTGGATGACCAATATACACCAGCTATTTAACTCCGGGTGTTAAACTGTAGATATTTATGCTTGTCAAGTAAATGTATTTTACAATTGCTCAATTAGTCTTTTAATCTCATCAATTAAGATATACCTTTGCAGTCTACACTACAGTCTTTGCTTCTTTCAACAACTTGATTTTCACATTCTCTGTTGGAATTGGAAAATATTTGGGCTAGATTTCATGAATCAAAATTTTAAATTTTAAACACATAGTAACGAAGAGAACATATGCTATCAATTCATCAATTTGCAACAAAAAAAATCAGTTATCTAAATATTATTAATACATTGAACAACTAAATCTCTCAAACAACCCACAAATCTATTAGTTCTAAAAAATTTGTCATGACGCCAATTATAAACTTCAGTTGCATAATTATTTATGATAATACATGTCAATTGCTACATGCACAATTATTTCTATAAACTTCCAAGTTACATGATCTCTATCATACAATGCTAACTCTATGAATATATATTTCTATTCACAAAAATTTGTTTCAAGGCTTTAGCTTACATCAAAGATTTACAATATAAAGAAAAAATGAAAACTCCATGTGTAATATTTTTTTATTTTTAAGACAATTCAAAGTGACGTTGCACCCTCCTAACTGCTTCTGTCAACTACATCTCACAAACAACCAAACACAACTGGCAAGCAACAGAAACATGAGGCTTCTGTCAATTAAACTTCCATTGTGAATAAAATAAAGGAGATAAATCTATTATTTTAATGACGAACACTTCGACAAGCGAAAGTGGCATTCGAGAGCAAACAAAACGAAAGATAAAAACCATGTCACGTATAGACGTGTTTACTACGACGTACTAAAATGAACGCAGATAAATAAATAGTTTAGTCTGCTTTATTCCTCAGTTGCCAGACTTCGTCCAAAAGTTTTGGAAGCATAAAGCAAAAGTTTCCAGTCAAAGTTTCCAGGTATTCTTTCATGGAAACAAATTTGAGGGTTACTGTCGTAGACGCCCATTCAAAACGCTATAGCTTTGACAGTAAACGAAGACTTATTGTGATAATCTCAAGGTGCACAAGAAAACAAATACTTGTAATGATAAAAGAATAATATCACCTTAGAGGCTTGAGAAATCGAAAGAGATAAATTATTTTGTGAATCTAGTGTGATGTGTAGACATCTGCATTAGGTTCTAGTGTCTAAATAGCTTATGGTAAAAATTATGAGAAATATAAAAAAAATAGGATAAACATAAAATGACATGAAGAAGTGACTCTAAAAATTAAGGTTTAAGCACTTTGAGTAGGAAAAAGGTTGATAAAAAGGCAGAAAGGAGACAACATAAACACTAAGTGAATGCACACCCAAGTGGGCTTGAAACATAGTGTGAATTTGCAAGGGTATGCAATTTATGACATTATAAGAACAACTGGTGAATTATTCAAAAAAATGAAAAATCTAAAGCTTCAAATGGATAAGCTTCCTCTTTCTAGTTAGAACTAGGGAGGGTTGATCTAAACATTAAAATACACACAATACACATGAATGCGCCTAAAATAGACAAGTAATTGTATCAATCCTTGTTCTCTTTTGATGTGGTACCCACAACCCTTTATTTAGGACCTCAAGTTGTGGGGATTAAAGCCTCACTTACAACCTATCATAAAAGACTAAAAATGCTTATACCAACAATGCACTAGCATCATTTATTGAAAATATGATGTTAGTAACTTCTTAAGGCTAACCTCTTACTGATGCACTACAAGAAAAGATCGCCAATTAAATGCATAGCTAGGGTATTTTAAACATATCCAAATGTACATAATGATCAAATCAATGAACAAGAGTACATCTACAGGTATATTTTCTTAGATAAATCCAATTTCACTTCACCTTATATCCTTATATTAAGAGGTTTCACTTGTCTATGCAAGACACGGTTCTACTTCTTTAAGGGAAACAAAACACTTTCACCCTTTGTATACCTTATTAGAACATGTGATTCTAGTCATCCCCTAAGGTAATAAAATCCTTAGAATAATTATAGGTAACTCCCACTCCCAAATGAAAGCACAAAAATTAGAATATAAATACGAACTAAAAATAATATTTAAAACTAAAGTACATAATCAATCCTTGATCCTCTTATGTAATATAAAATGACATGATTTTGATTTTGATACTTCTATCTCTATTTTTCATTCAATCAAAATAGAATCATGATTCTTGTGAAAGGATAGCTTTGATCTTCAAATTTATAGGATTTTGATTAAATAAATGGATGCCTAGGATTCAATCAAAGATTAAGAGTTATGTATGAATAGATGTGGCGTTTATTATTGTCTAATTAATTGATTTATTTATTTTGATTGATGAGTTAGCTAATTAAATTTTATTTATTAATTGATTTCTTGTTTTTGAATATTTGTTGAATATTTTATTAATGAGTTTACTGATTTAATTTATCATGCTCTTTTATTTTTATTAAATTATTTGCAAGTAATAAATTAGTTAATTATTTTAAAAAGTTGTGACAAAAAAATTTACTTAATTAACTAAATAATAAAATTATTTAATTGATTTCATTTTGATGAAGTGGGTTAATTAATGTAAGGTGAATTATTTTAGTGAATGGATATTATTAAGTTTTGAGATGGATACGATGTTATGAAAATGAGTGTTTGCAACATTTTAGTGAAATAACACTCATAAAGATATTATTGCTATTGTATAAAAAACCCACATCATAAAATTTAATTGTTACACAATTCAATTAAAATATTATGATAAATTATTTATAAACTACTAAAATCATGTAAAGGTGTTATTGGAAGGTCATTAGACACATATATAAACAATTCTATCAACCAAACACTATAAAAAAATGATTTCGATAAAGAAACTTAAATATGCAACACTTTGCTAACAAAACTCTTTCTACACACCTAACAACCATTCAATAACATTTCAAATACTTTTAATAATATATATTAAATTTATTCAACAATAATAAACCATCTAACTTCGTATAACTTAGTCTAATTTTGATTCGAAAAAAAATCCACATAAACAATAACAAAGATTTTGAAAGTGTTAAATCTATAAATAAATGGGAACATGGATTTTCACATTATAACTCTAAATCCACATATAAATTGACATAAAGACTTCAACGAAATAAAAATAACACTTTATAAACAAAACTATTCAACTACAATTCTCAATCGATACATAAATGAAAACAAATATTTTCACACGATAAAACTATATCAATATAAATAAAAATAAATACTTTAACCAGATAAAAGTGAGACACTTTATAATGAAAAATTTTCAACTACCCACAACTTTTATTATTAAAAAAAAACCATGAGAAAATTTTCTTTTGAGACCCTTGGGGGAGCATATTTTTGTGGTGAGGAAGATGGCAACTCAAAAATATGAATAAAATAATAAAAAATCTATGACCTGAAAAAAATCAAAGAGAGAAATCAATTATTTTAATGACGAACACTTGGACAACAGAAAAGACAAGCGAAAGTGGCGTTCGAAAGCAAACAAACGATAAGGAAAAAACCATGCCACGTATAGACGTGTTTACTGCGACACACTAAAATGAACGCAGAGAACTAAATAGTTTAGTCTAGTCTATTCCTCAATTTCCAGACTGTCCGAAAGTTTTGAAAGTATAAAGCAAATGTTTCCAGTCAAAATGACAAACCAAGCATGAATTATTGTATGGCAGGTATTCCTTCATGGAAACTGACGATTCCATGCTACAGTCATAGACGCGCATTCAAAAGGTTATAGCTTTGACTGACAGTGACGAAAAGTGACATCGTCTTAGCCTACGATCACACAGCATTGAATAAAACTACACACTTCGACGACACCCTACGCATTCCTTTAAATAGCCTGGTTGCTGAAAGAATCCTAACGGGGAAGACAGCATGAAGATCGCCTACAACGCAAAATATCGACAGTTGTTCTGTGTTGTGCTCTTACTATGCATTGTTCCCAACTCAGCGATACATCTGTATATGTGCAATCACAATAACTATACAAGCTCTGAATTCGAAAGCAATTTGAATATAGTTCTGAATAATCTCGTAAAGAATACGTCATCAACAAATGGTTTCAGGACCTCTGCGGCCGGGAAAACTCCAGAGAGAGCTTATGGTCTCCTCCAATGTTTGCGAGACGCAACGGTAGAGGAATGCTTCAAGTGTTCACAAGAAGCAAATGCCACCGTTCGCCAGAACTGTGAAAATGGCACAGGCGGTAGAGGTTGGCTGCCCAAGTGCTTCCTGCGCTACGAAAATTATTCCTTTGTGGGAATACTAGATACCAACACAAGAACTGCTCACACTATTGATTACATCACAACTGATCCTGATGGATTTGGCGCGGCGGTGAGGGCGCTTTTCACAAATATGTCAAATGAGGCCCTCCGATCCCCTCTTCGTTATTTTTCTGGATCAACAACTACCTCAACATTTAAAACGATATACAGTCAGGTTCAATGTTGGGACGATTTAACTTCTGTCGAGGACTGCAAAACATGCTTAACGCATGTAATTGGTGAGTTGTTAGATGCGAAGGCCAACAGAACTTACCTAGGAGGCATGGCTGGCTCCGGAAGTTGCGTTGCTCGTTACGAAATCTACCCATTCTTTAATCCTGCCCCTCCACAGCTGCCTTCTTCGGTGCCGACTCAGCAACCACCATCATCACATCTAACACCGAGTAATATGCTGACGAATTTCATATAAAAGGAATGTGATGACAATATTTAGTAAGGGATCTATCCGCATGAACTATGACAAGGAAACCCAAATCAACCATAGTTCTTGCCGATAAGTCTTATAGGTTCTGTTACTAGTAGATTTTAATTTTCCTTTATGTTATTTAAATAAATTATAATAGGGTTTATTTTGTTCTGTGAATTTAGCGTACCTAGCATTTCCATGACTAAGCACTCAAATTAATCTGCTGTACAGAAAAGTCTTCAAACAAAATAGGTACAGCTTTGGTTATTGTTGGCGGCTTATTGGTGATTTTACTGTTATCCATGTTTGCAATCCGAAGAAAATTCAAGCCTGTGGTATTATGGAAGCCGGCGTTCTTGAAGAAAGGTATTACTGAGGTGAAATTTTAATGATTTTATTTTTATCAACAAAATTTTAACCATTTTAATGATTTTGTCCTATATTAGAACAGAACAGAGAATCTTTTCTCCTTAAATTTTGGTCAGAAAATAACCTTTCTAGTTAAATTTAAATACGAAATTGTAAATCTTTTCCCGTGTATTGCTTATCCAGAGAATCTAAATACAGAGCTGGACTCAACCATCGGCCAAGAACATGACATAATTTTTAACTTGGAAAATATCAAGGCCGCAACTAAAAATTTCCATGATGATAACAAACTTGGAGAGGGGGGTTTCGGCTCTGTGTACAAGGTAACATAACCTTAACTGACCACGTTTCCTTATTTTGTATGCCAAGATCAAATATAGCATTAAATTGAACAAGGTTACTTATCCATTCTTCGCTCCTGTTTTAGTGTTTAATTTGTATTTCTTTATATCTACCCCTTAACAGTAATTTCAATATCAATCATAAAAAAGATGGAAGGAATGGAATACGCCCCCAAGCCATTCAGACAGGGCAATTCAATTTTATTTTAATCTTCATCAAAGTTCTGTCCAGTGTTCAGAATTTTCAAATATAATTACATTATACTTATCTACACTCTCGTTATAAATATGTGTGTTATCTCGTAAAATTCAAAAAGACTCTAATATGCTCGATAGATGCCCCAGTATAACAAGTTTTAAGAAGTATTTTGCTCATTTTAGTGCTCTGGACATAAAATGTATATTTATAGTGAGCTATAAACTTAAGGTTCATCTGTTTTCTTTTGTATCAGGGCACAATGCTAGATGGAAAACAAATAGCGGTAAAGAAACTTTCTATACGATCATTGCAAGGGAAAAAGGAGTTTTTAAATGAGGTTAAATTGGTGGCTAAAATTCAGCATCGGAATCTTGTGAAGCTACTTGGGTGCTGCACAGAGCAATCTGAACAGTTGCTTGTTTACGAGTACTTGGCTAATAAGAGCCTTGACAAGATACTATTTCGTGAGTATATTCCATCTAATATAAAAATGAAAGTGGTACAATGTTCGTTCTTCAGGCTGTGTATATAAAGTGAAGTTCATAACGCATTTGCTTTTATTGATGGTAATCTATTTGGATGCATGGGTATAGATTCAGAGCGAAGCAAAGAGCTTGATTGGCCAAAACGTTTTAACATCATACTTGGAGTAGCCCGTGGGCTTCTATACTTGCATGAAGATTCTCAGTTGCGGATTATTCATCGGGATATCAAAGCAAGTAATATTTTGCTCGATGAGAAAATGGAGCCAAAGATATCAGATTTTGGCTTAGCAAGATTGATTCCTCGAGATGAAAGTCATGTTGAGACAAGGGTTGTAGGAACATAGTAAGAAGATTTTTTTATATTAAATTTTTAAGTCTTTGATGACCTTTTTTTATAAAATTAAAAATTAAAAAATTAAATATTTATTAGAAAAAAAAGCTTCTAATTTAAGGTTTTGATCTTTTCATCTTTAGTATTTTTTTTATTTAATATTTTTTTAAATGATTATGCAGTGGTTATATGGCACCAGAATATGCTATGTTAGGTCAACTATCTACTAAAGTTGATGTGTATAGTTTTGGTGTTGTCATTCTAGAAATTATATGTGGAAGAAAGAACATTGATAGTAGATTATCTCCAAATTCTCAAAGCCTTTTAGAAAGGGTAAGATAAAAGTAAGACATGCTATTATAATTTTCTTTCAATTTACTTTTGAAAATTATATATTTTATGAAAATGATTGGGAATCATCTTCTGCAGGTGTGGAAATCATATATGGAAGGAAATATTGTGGATATGATTGATAATGCAATAATAGAAAGTTTCTCTAGCAAGCAAGTTTCAAGTTGCATTCATGTGGGTCTTTTGTGTACACAAGAAGATGCATCACTTCGCCCACCCATGCCCATTGTATATGCAATGCTTTCAAACCCTGATGTGACCAACTTATCAAATCCTACAAAACATGATTTTTTTGATGCTAATCATAAACGTACATTAGCATCAAAAACTATAGCTACAAGAAAAAATTTCCATACTTTCTTTGCCTCTCATTTGACTTGCCCATCTATTAATGATGCATCAATAACAAATGTAAGTCCTAGATAATTCCACTTAGTATTTTCAGTACATAATAGCTGTAAAGCTTGTACATTAAGCCTCATAAATGAACCAAATTCTTAGTATTGAATTTCAAGATATTTTTTCTTATTATGAAGCTATACAAAACATACGTGCTTAAACTTTAAGCATGATTGTGAAATGTTTTGACCGCTACTATTTTTAAAGGATAATTGCTATAGTTTTAACTTATTTTATTTTATTTTATTTTTATTTTTAAACAAAAAATGGATGCATTTAAAATAAAAGTCACAAATTTTATCTTATTTTAAAATATGAATTGAAAAGAATGGCTATATTTTAGAGGGTTTCTATGTAAGTTTTTCAATCAAGCATTCAAATCACACAACATAGTTTAGAATAAGAATTAGAAAATATTTCATTCAAATAACTTACACAATTATATCTAGTAATATTTTAATCATCTTAATTACAATGATTTTATTAGTGGTGAATGTGGTGAATATTCATTGATTGACTAATACTTAAAATTGTGGATTCAAACTTTGGCTAATAGTGCAAGCTATAAAGTGACTTGAATTGCCATATTTTTATTAAAAAAATAATCTAGTCCTAGTTAAATCACTAGAACATTTATTTTATTTAACTTTTGAACATAAAGAAATAGGGTTCCACTTTTTAGGAGATGGAACTAGGGGGGATGTCCTCCTATTTCACTTTAGTTCATTAAAGGAAACTAAGATCCCTCAACCAATTGACTTGATTAAGGAATGGGCTAGAGTTAGGATGGTTTCCTTGGGTGTGATTTGAGACAAAAGGGGGTTCATCACTAAGAAAAGGCTTAGAAAGAAAGAAATGTAAATGATATGCAAATCTAGCTATGTAACCTAGGAAATCAAACTCAAAATCTAAATAATAAACTGTAAATGAGAAGAGGTTCACTTGGAAAACTAAAGATGTTTGAAGAAAGGTTTGTAATCCCAAAATTTTGACTTTTAATGCACACTAAGACTCATACGCCAATAAGGGTGATTTAGTTCCATTTTAGGGTTTTTGGGCAGAAACTAGAATTTCAAAGTGACAAGTTTGAATCCTCCAAAATATGGAAAAAGTGTTATACCAGGACTCATACGCCACAAGTGGTGATTTAGTCTCGTTCTACTTTTTCAAAAAAATTGGATTTGAATCTATTCTCCCATATCTACACAAGTTCCTTCCTCTGTTTTCCAAACTTCGATTTTGGATCTGAACCTGCTAAAAACCTGCAAAAATAAAATATTGTGTTGATTTGCTTATGGGGGGTTTGCCTCGGTTAGACCCCTAGTTCAATAATTAAACCTTGATAGAAAGAATAGATCTTGAAAGGAAATGTATGTGAAAGTCCTAATCTTAAGTGCATCTAAGATTAAGAGATCTAAAGTGCAATGAAACCCTATCCTAATGTGATAGAATAGGATGCATGAATGAAACATAAAGATGATGACCCACTTTTGGAGATCTCTAATCACCCTAATAAGCCTCAATAATGTAAGTACCTTCCTTTAGGTAGGAAGTAGAATGATAATGGAGGATGGAATCACTTAGGAAACAAGTCATTAGGCTTGGTTTGATGGCTGGTTTCATCTCCCCAACCTAGAATCCATCATGGTTCTCCATAGGAAACCATCATCAATCCTTGACAATGCTAGATCTTGAATTGAAAGTAAGCTTGAAGACCTATAAAAACACTATAATGCTACTCCAAGACTTCAATTTTATTTGCTCCTTGCTCTTTCCTTGCTCTTTCCTTGCTCTTGAATGCTTGAAAATCTCTCTTGAAGACTCTCTCTTAAAAAATCTAGGATTGCTTAGCTCTTGAATTACTAGGTAAGTAATGATTTGAAACCTTAGTTTTATAGGAATCTCATCTAATTTACCATTTATTAGATACCAAATGTCAAAATTAATCAAAATTTTGAATTAGAAACCTTAATTTCCTGCTCAAACCCTAAAAAAGGGACCACACGAAACTCATACACCCAAGGTGGCGTATGGGTCCCACCTAGGTGGAATCATACACCCAAGGTGGTGTATGAGTCCCACCCTAGCTTTTCAGGGTGAGGAAATGTCAAGGTGTTAGAAAATTGAATGCATTCGTTGATTTTGTAAGGATTTCAATTGAAATAAGCCTTGGGATCCAAAATAAAGGGTCATAGGGTCCTATTAATGATGGTTTAAAGGGTCATGAATGCAAGGGTACTAAAATAGGTCCAAACTAAGTGTGAAATTATACCATCTCCAAGAAGGGAGTACAATTTTTGACACTACAACTTTTAAATTCAATAATTCAAAAGAATATTTGATACCTGATTAGATCATATTCACCTAAAGTTTATAAGTTATAATAGAAAATGAAGTTAATTTGTCAATAATAGTATAATGATTGGTTACTTTAGGGCAATATCATAATTTTCATCACCAAAATTGATTCTATTTATAATATAATGGTTGGGGTTGTACTCCATTTGTTAAAATTTATCCACAAAGATTCTATACCTATCGAGAAAATTATATTTGGGTCATTGATGATTTATAATATAATAGCTAGGGTTAAATTTTGTGGGTGAAAATGTATTCACAAAGCTCCAATGCTCCTTGGACCCAAAGTAGAACCCAAACCATTAGCTTATAAATAAACTTGAAATGGTGGTGAAAAATAATTTAGGACTAATTTAAAATAATCAATGCTTGATTTAAAATATTAAGGAATTAAAGAATTATAGACACTGCAAGCACTACACCTTAAACTAGTCAATCACTACTACCCTCAAGCTCTTACTTTTTCATAAGAATTTATTATTTTAAAAGGAAGGATTTCCCTTGGTGGTTAATATATTTACCTATTTTTTGTCATGATTTGTAAATAGTTTCTACAAATTTCTAGTGTTTTTAAAAAATCACCAATAAAATTAATATATTTTTCAAAAAAGGGAAAGATTCGCCAATAGAAATTAATATTTCTTCTAAAAATAAAAGATTCACTAGGATTTTATATATTTTTTCAAGGGGGTTTCTTAAATTTATCACTTTTTAATTGATTTTGGAAATGCATGCCTAGAATCTATAATAGAAAAAATTTATGATAATTATTATTTAATAGTTAAATTATTTAAAAAACTAAATAAGACAACTATTTATTAAATTTATTTTTTGTATAATATAAGAAGGATTTCTTGGTTTTCTATGAGATCTTAAATCCTAGGGGCTTGGCCACCTCGTTGATTTTCATTGTCCTATATTTCCATCACTTTTGCACTTGGACCTCTCTTGATGCATATTTGTCTACTTTAGTGTGAGTTTGAGCATGGGATCATACTCTCACTAAAGTGGGGGCCAAATGTAGTGTATGAAATTGTATACCCTTTACAATTTCACACTATGTTTGGGTCTCTTAATTAATTGGACTTAATTAAGCTCCTAATTTTCCAAATTATGCATTCTAAAGCCCTATTTTTCTTATTTGTTGAAAAGGGAACCTATATTCAATTACTTCCATTAATAGTTTAATCACCTTGAAATGAATTTGTCCTAGACTTTTGGGCTAGGGCCCATTCACCCAAGGGTGAATGGGTCCTCCTTAGGTCCTAGGTCCCAGATTTTAATATGTTTTTGGCGGTCTTTTAGTGATTCAAATTTCATATTCAATTGTCGGCTTTTAGAATCTTTTTTTTTGGGAAATTAGAAAAACGCCTATAAATACATAGTCTTTTTATCAATTCAAATCTAACACAAGTAATAAGAAACATTATCAATACTTCATATGAGCAAAGATTATTGTCAAGAGCATTCAAGAGTAGGTTTATCAGTCATTTGTTACAGCATTCAAGATCCTATCATCATGTTCAAGCTTATGTGTTTTCATATCATCTTGTGGAGGCTAATATGTATTGTTATCCTCAAAGAATCCAAGCATTCAAGTATCTAATAAATCAAGCAAAGCAAGATTTGATTCCTTAGAGCGATGTGTTTGACTTCAGTTCTTTAAGAGAAGCCATTAAAGGTTTGGTGAATTGTAGAAAGCAAGTGTTCATTCATCATTCCATCCATTTATCAATTGTCATTATCATTCTATCAATGTTTAATTACCAAACATGGGATTTGACTAAGAAAATCCCCCATTCAAAAACAATCTTTCTTCCCCTCATATTTGCAGATTTATAGGTGAAAGATGGACTGAAAGGATCTCAAAGAGAAATTTTGTATCTTTGCATAAGTTGTCACCATTGTTGTCAAGCCATAAAAACTCAATTACAAATTTTATTTTCAACTTTTCAATAGTGGATCCTATGTCAAACTAAAGCCAAGATCTAGCATTAGAGGACTGTCAAAGATGTTTTTGGACACCCTTCCTAAGACCCATTCACCCTAGGGCGAACCTATCCTTCAGTAGTGCTCAAAACCAAATTTTAATGTTAGGTACATGTGTCCAAACCCTTCTAAGATTTACCTACAAACTATCAATTTGATTCGTGTAGCTTTAGGATCTTGCATTTTATCATCTAGGTCATATTATTCGCTAGGTTACTTGCATCAAATAATTTTCATTTATTTCCAAATCCTATTATCCTTAAAAACCTAGAGAATCAAGTTTGATTGGCTCACCTTAGGGTTGATATTCAATCTCTACACCTTTCAATCTCTTAGGTTTAATGAAATTGTGGGAAGAGGGACATTCTTAGTGTCTTAGTTCTTTGTATGAAGGACCTAGGACACCCTATTTTGGACCCCCTTTCTTCACCATTTTAGATATACATAAAAAAATGTCTAACCTAAAAGGAAAGTGAAAAACATAGCTCACCTCTCATGTCAATGTTCCCTATGTGACACTCTCTCTCAAGGACTCATGTCTCGAGATCTGACACTATCATCATTGATGTATTTACATTCCTAGGGATAATACTCTTGGTCCTCTAAGCTTTCAAACTATAAGTGTAAAAATTAATGTCAAAAAGGTAAAAAAATTATCACTTATAAGTTAAATTTAGTACTATGTTTCTCATATGTACTATACTCTCTTAAGTTTAACATAACTTGAGCTAGTGAGCTTTGAATTTGATGTTGTATGTTGTGTTGGAATCCTAGCTTCATTTTTTTCATGTTGTATGCTTGTTGATATAAGTCATTATGTTTGTGTGGCCTTATCACAAGAACTTTCATCAAAACCTTAATCAATTCAAAGTGGAAAAATTGTTACATTGGTTCCACCTCCATAAAGCAAGCAAGATAAGTTAGCATAGATTTATCTTCAAATTTCATTCTCTTTGGAAGTTTTAGGCTAATGATTGTATGTGCAGGATGTTCTATGAATTTCTAACAATTCAGTTTTGCATGATGTGGTTCCTAACGCACGTAGTTTTACAGATTACTACACTAGGGGCTTTGTTCTCTTGTTTGGCTAATGACGAACATCCCCTACAATATATGTTTGTGATGTGATTTATTTTCAATACTTTAGCTTGCATATGCATGTAGTTTCATATTGCCTCTAAGGTGGAGGTTGAATGTAGCATTGAATGTTATACTCTCAAAGTCATTAGATTTCCACAGTCCATAGTATTGTGGAGATTTTTCTGGATTTGACTGTGTGATGTATTTTTGCATCAACGTTTCGAATCACACTCTGTGATTCATCATCAGGATGAAAAAGAGTTGTAGGAGTAGAATGAGAGATTGCAGCCCAAGACCAGATAAATAGAGGGAGGGAAAGAACAATGAAAAGAATAAAATAAAAATGCACGCAATTCAAGAATATGAGAATTATGTATATATATATATATGAAAGTATCGTGTACAAAGTATAGAGATAAATAAATTAAATAGAAGTAAGTAAATGTAACAAAAAGAAACCAAAAATTAACCAAGTTAGGGAGAAAAGGGAACCAAAGACAGATAAGAAAGGCTAAAGGAAAAACGAGATACATAAGTTAAAAAACAAAAAATCCAAAAATCAAAGATATAGCAAAAACAAATTATTATGAAAATTGACAAGGAAAAATAAATATAAAAAGAATGTTGATGAAAATATTTAACAAATTATTATGAAAATATAATCTTAGAGTAAAAAGTAAATAATTTTATAAAATAACATAAGAAAATGAAACTAAGAACATGATAAAAATCAACAAATGACTAAAAAGGGGGGAAGAAACGAGAAACAAAGATTAATGAAATATACCAAGACTAAAGCCCAAAAAATTAATGATAAGATGATTTTTATTAAGAGAAAATAAAAATGAATATATATAAAAGAAAAGTATATATAAATATAAAATGAAAATGCATATACGAATATGCAAGGAATAAGAAAAAAATCAAATGGCATATGTAATTAACCACAAAAGTAAAAATCAGCACAATAAGAATAAGAACACAAAATATAAAAAGAAAATAAGCTAAAAATTTTGAAGGATAAAAAATCTATTAGATGAGGAAGACAAGGTTAATAACGAGACAAAAAGGCTAGCAAATAAATAAAAGAGTGAAGACAAAAGGAAAAAATAATAAAATAAATAAGAAAAATGCGAGAGAGAAGGCAACTTTAAAAGATCGAATAAAAACTTTTACAACAACATAAAGAAAGAGATGCAAACAAAAGAGAGAGGAAAATGAACGGGGGAAGAAGGAAGAAGATGTGGGAGCAAGATCAAAAAATAAATAAAAGGAACACAACAAATACAAGAACCCACCAAAAACAAGGTAAAGACGATAATAAGACAAAAAATAAAAGAAGAGAGAGCAGGACTCAGGGAGAAAGAAAGGGTAGAAAGCAAGGGGGAGGAGCAAAGGGGACTAGGAGGGGGGTGTGTTGGCGGTATTGGAGTGAGACAAAAGGGGTTTCCAAGAGGAGCTTAGGTTCCAACCTTCATCACGATTAAGGTTTGAGGGGTGGTTTTGGATTGCAATAGCTTCTTTGAGTTTTCTTTTAAAGAAGTTGTTTTCAATGGAAAGGATTTGAGTGTTTTCGAGACAAATATGGTGCTTTTTAGAGGAGGAGTGGTCAGCTAGGGCAGATTTGATGATGCGCTCATGTTTAATGTCCGCGCAGTGCTCTTTGATTCTGGTTCTAAAGGATCGTCCTGTTTCACCTATGTACGGGATACCACAGGAGCAAACGACTTTATAGACACCAGTATCTAGGAAAATATATTTGGGGTCCTTAAGAGAGGGGATGTGATTTTTCAAGGTCACCAAGGGTTTGAAAGCACAATGAATGTCCTTTTTTTGAAGGATTTTAGCAATTTTCTGGGATAAACCTTCAATGTAAGGAAGGGTAGCACGAAAGGAGGGTTGGGAAGATTTGGGTTTAGAAGAGAAATTAGATTTGGTAAGATTGAAGGTTCGAGAGATTTGCTTGTTGCTATAACCATTTAAAAGGAAGACATGGCGGAGATAATCCAGTTCATGGTTTAAGTTTTCTTCATCACAAATACGAAAGGCTCGCATGGTTAAGGTTTTAAGGATGCAAGCCTTTTGGGCAGGGTGGTGGTAGGAGGAAGAGTGAAGGTAAAGGTCGGTGTGCGTGGATTTTCGGTAAACACCGCGACCTAAGGATCCATTTGATTTTTTGGAGAGCAAAATGTCAAGGAAAGGGAGTTGGTTGTTGGTTTCAATCTCTTTGGTGAAAGAGATACAAGGGTGCAAACTATTAAGGTGGTTGTGGAACTTTTCAAGATTTTCTAAACCATGTGGCCAACATATATTGGTATCATCCACATAGCGTTTCCACCATCTAGGTTTGAGGGGAAAAGAGAAGAGGGCAGTTTCTTCAAAGTGTTCCATGAAAAGGTTAGCTATAACGGGGGAGAGAGGAGAACCCATGGCTACACCATCAACTTGTTCATAGATGACACCTTGAAAGGAAAAAAATGTGGATCTCAAGCATAAATCAACTAAAGAGGCCATATCTATTGGTCTAGACACAACCTCCCACACATCATTCTGCACTATTGAGGTATATTCCTCAACCATTGCATCTTGCCACACCTACTGCTGTGCAACCTCCTAATAGCTAGAAGGCTCACTATCTACCAACTAACTAACTAATGCCATATAATCATTATACCTGGTTGGTTGTCTTCGCTGCCTACTACTTGTCATAAGAGCTCCCACAAACTCCTGAGTATCCCTATGTATCTGTTGGTTCCCACTACCAACTATAGAGGATGAAGTATCAACCTCCATGTCTTCCTGATGCATTTCTTGGATCTCCTCCATCTGTTGCTCCATACTCTGTGAACTCTTAGCACCTGAGCCTGTGCTTGTACTAGTAACCGTACTCGAGCTTCGATGCCCCTAATATGGTTGCATGATCCTTGGAGCTTCTATTGGTTGCTCTCTCTGATCATCTGCTGGAAAATCTCTAGACCTCCTAAATGCCTTGTCCTCCATGACTTGACATTACATCGGACTATAATCCTCCTGGCCGCTAGAATGAATATCCAATATGCCTTTGAGGTTTCACTATACCCCACAAAGTACCCGCTCTATACAGTCTGATCTAACTTGGAATGTGTAGGCCTTGCAATGTGACAATATGCCAAACTCCCAGATATCCTGAAGTGGCTAACATCTAGCTTCTTCCCTAAGAATGCCTCCTCTGGTGTCATCTTTCCCAATACCTTATGTGGAACCCTGTTCTGTATGTATATTGTTGTACTGCATGCCTCTGCCCATAAGTAACATGGCATATCCTGGTCATGCAGCATAGCCCTTGTCGCCTCTGATATAGACTGATTCTTCCTCTCAGCAACCCCATTCTATTGTGGGTTGTAAGGAATAGTCCACTCTCTCTTGATTCCTTCCCTGGTACAGAACTCCTAGAACTCTTTTCCTTTGTACTCACCTCCATTGTCTGACCAAAGAACCTTTATCTTCCTGCCTGTTGAATTCTCCATAAGAGCTTTGAACTCTTGGAAGTGACTGAAAACCTCATCCTTGGTCTTCAAGAAGTATATCAAAGTCTTCCTAAAGAAATCATCAATAAAAATAACAAAGTACTTGTACCCTCTAAGAGACTCCATCGACATTGGTCCACATATATCTGAATGTACTAGATCAAGAACACCCTCAAATCTGGTGTCACTCCTTGGAAAGCTACTTTCAAAAACTTTCCCAACACACATCCCTTACATACATCATCATGCTTTGTGCTCACCTCTAGAACACCTGTCACTGTCTCACGAAGCAATTTAAGTGCTCCATGATGTATATGGCCCATTCTCCTATGTCATAGCTCTCCTTGATCTCTAGAATTACTATTGCTCATCAGTGCCTTATGAGTATCAAACTACAACCTATAAAGTCAGTTGCTCCTAACTCCAATAGTTGTGGGTGATTTCCAATCCTTATGCTTGATTAACACATTCACCCCTCTAAAGAGTACATTGTAACCTAAGTTATCCTGAAGGACAGATACGGAAATCAAATTCATATCCAAGCCTAGCACATGCAACACATCATGAATGGGAATCCACCTTCCATTCTCCCTCTGAAATAGAACAGTCCCTTTCCCAACTAGATTGAGTTTGGACATGTTCCCCATAGAAATCTATATTCTGATGTCCTCCTCCTTATAGCTGGAGAAGTACTCTCTAACTCCTGTCATATGAAATGACACCCCACTGTCTATATACCAAACACCCTGTGAGGTTGAGCTAGCCATACAAGTTATGAAAATGAACTCATCCTCCATTCTACTAGAGAGCTTATCTGCACTTGTTGAAGTTGTCATCTGCTTTTTTCCTTTCTTTTCATTCTTCCTTTGCGGACAATCATTGACATAGTGGCCAACCTCGTGACAGCCATAGAACTTGACCTTTGACAAGTCCTTCTCACTTTGTGGATTTCATCCTTTGCTAGACCCCTTCTTCGCTTTCCCTTTTCCTACAAGGGCAATGTTTTCCTATTTTGCCTCACTTTTCTGACTCTTGTTGTTGGTTCCACTGACAAGACTAAGTCTAAGCTCCTCCTCAGTGAAGTCACTCCAGAGTCGATCCCAACTCAGTAAGGTGTCTCATCCATTAATAAATTGAACAAAGACATCCCACTGCTTAGTAAACCCATCTAGGGCTACTCGTACTAGCTCGTCCTCATCTGGTTTATCTCCAATAGCTGCCAACTCATCCTTGACAAGTCTGAGTCTGGTGAGATAACTTGTCACGTCTTCTCCCTTGTTCATCTGAGTATTCCTCAATTTTTCTCTGAGAATCAACTTCTGGTTAGTGGTAGCATTCTGGTACAAATTCAGAATGGCGTCCCACATCTTCTTCATTGTATCCAACTCTGTGATATGTGGAACAATATGGTCCTTGACACCATCAAGAATCAACCTCCTCTCCTTGGCATCTTCCTTCTTATATGCTAACAGCTATGTTGGATCTATAGGTACATCTACAACACTAGTCACATATTCCTTGATACCATTCTCTTCCAGCAATAAAGAAATTTTGGCTTTCCAAACACCAAAATTTGAGGCTCCATCCAATCTGTCCTAATCTCTTAAACCTGTTGAGGCCATCTCAAAAGATAAAAGTAATAATACTAAAAATAATTCTGAAGAGGTAGCACTAGGTTTTATAAACCCTCAACTTTTCCTTCCTGTGTTGAGCCTTGTCTGCCCTCAGATCAGCTCTGATACCATGTGAAAATTCTATTGCGGTTACTGATTATTAATCTCCTATCTAAATAGATTATTTGACTCTAAAAAATTAATTCACAGCAAATATTGAAAAATAACACAACTGAAATTTCACAAATGAAACTCACAAGAATAGAGAAGAAAACATGCACAATAATAAACACAATATTTTTGGACAAATTTTCCCTGGAAAAACCCCGAAGGGAAAACCAGTACTGTAGATGAGGAATTATATTAAACTTCAGCAAATAAAGAGATACATAAACTGCTTGCCTCTTACTGGCAGAGCTCCGACATTAATCTTCTCTGAAAATTATTCCTTCAATTTCTCCTGCTGAAATTCCACAACTGTTATCCCCAACGCTATCACTACGCCCTTGCTATCACTACAAGACTATTTGCTCTCACTACAAATCTACTTGCTATCACTGCAAGTCTTTCTCAAGTGTGTGTTCTCCAAATGCCCATTGATCCCCTTTTATACTTTTCTCATTGGAAAACCAATGGTCATGATTTAATCTCAATCAATGGCTAAGATTAATTAGACTCTAACAACCCTAACTAGCTGGATTCTAGAAGTCTCTAGAGGAATCAATTATTTAATTACATAATTATCTAGACAACTCACTCCTTTCTAGAAGTCTCCAGAAAATAATTAAATAATTAAATAAACATTTCTTGGGAATGGAGACACCTATCCAAGCTACATAAATTAACATTGAGAACTGTAAAATATGCTTAACACATGCAATTGGTGAGTTGTTAGATGTGACAGCCAATAGAACTTACCTAGGAGGTATGGTTGGCTCCGGAAGTTGCATTGATGGTTAGAAAATCTACCCATTCTTTAATCCTGCCCCTCCACAGCTGCCTTCTTCGGTACCGATCCAACAATGACCATCATCACATCTAACACTGACTAATATGCATACCAATTTCTTTTTAAGCTAATTTATTTATCCCGGTATGCTAAGGAATCTCATAGAATAGGAATGTGATGAAAATATTTAATAAAGGATCTATGTGCATGAATTATGACAAGAAAACCCAAATCAATCATAGTTCTTGCAGATAAGTCTTATAATTATTATATGTTCTATTACTACTAGAATTTAATTTTCACTTAATGTCATTTAAATAAATTATAATAGGGGTTATTTTGTTCTGTGGATTTAAAGTACCTAGGATTTTTCATGACTAAGCACTCAAATTAGCTCTTGTACAGAAAAGTCTTCAAAGAAAATAGGTACAGCTTTGGTTATTGTTAGCGGCTTATTGGTGATTTTACTATTATGCATGTTTGCAATCCGAAGAAAATTCAAGTCTATGGTATTAAGGAAGCCAACCTTCTTAAGAAAGGTATCATTGAGCTGAAATTTTAATTATTTTATTTTTACCAACAAAATCTTGATGATTTTAATGATTTTGTTCTACATTAGAACATAACAGAGAATTTTTTGCTCTCCTCAAATTTTTGTCAGAAAATAATCTTTCTAGTTAGAATTAAATGCAAAATTGTAACTTTTTTCCCATGCATTGTGTATCTAGAGAATCTAAATACAGAGCTAGACTCAACAATCGGCTAGGAACATGAAATAATCTTTAACTTGGAAAATATCAAGGCTGCAACTAAAAATTTCCATGATGATAACAAACTTGGAGAGGGGGATTTCAGCTCTATATACAAGGTAACATAAACCTAACTCACCATGTTTATTGAACAAGGTTACTTATCCATTCTTCGCTCAAGTTTTAGTATTTAATTTTTTATTTCTTTATATATACCCTTTAACAGTAATTTCAATGTCATTCATAAAAAAGATGGAAGGAATGGAATAAACCCCAAAGCCATATAGACTAGGCATTTCAATTTTATTTTAATTTTTATCAAAGTTTTGTCCAGTGTTCAAAATTTTCAAATATAATTACACTAGCAATTCCATGTAGAAACACACAATGATGAGCTAATAGGCAGTGATGTACAGCAGAGGGATGGGAGCTATGGGAAATGAGGGTGGAAGGCTTGAGAGTTGGCGTTGGGAGTTGCACATAAGAGGAACAATGTAGGATGGATAATGGGACATGGAATAAATACCATAAAGTATTTTATTATGTTGCAACCATAACTAGATAATGGAAGCCATAATTCAAAAAATTCAAGCCATAAATCAAACAAGATTGGGTTGAGGAGGCAGTCAGATGTGAAAGAAAACAATAGAGGCCAAGACACACACTAACAATTTTTTTTTTTCAACCATAACCAGAATACGAAAGCCATAAATCAAACAACATTACTTTGAACAGCCACCCACATTCAGAAAGCCACAACATAGCCCGAGCTATACAATAAGTATCAACCCAAGATCCATAGCCTTAACATTTTTAATGTTACATATATATATTGATATTAAAATATACCTGATATAGCCTAAGACAAAAAACAATAATCAATAATACCTAATGTAACCAAAGATAGAATCAACAACATTAATTATTTTATTCTTTTCCAAGAATAACCAATAAACGAAACCCATAAATCAAACAACATTACTCTTTATAGCCACCCACATGTAGAAAGCCACAATATATACGTACCTATACAATAACAATCAACAAAAATGCCATATCCTCTATAATTTTATTTTGTTGCAAACATAGCCAGAAAATGCAAACATTCAACACAAACTCTACAAAAATTGACAGTAACAAACCCAATTCTTACACCTTTCCATAGAATACAACAATATAAATGAATGTAGGCTAAAATAGAGAACAATTATAACCAGTAAATTTTCTGATCTTTTGTCAATAGTATGGCTTTCAAGCCAAAGCAATGTGGAATGCAACCTAAGAGAAACTGAAACAACATTAACTATTTTATTCCATAGCAAGCATAGGCTGAAACATATGAATTCTATTTGTATCTTACGTTAGAAATATACAAATGTTTACATTAAATATATAAAATAAAACACAACAAGATAAGTTGTCATTTCTAGCCTTCCATATCAGGCGATGGAGAATCAAGGACTGTCACAAAACTGTTGAGCATGCATATACAGACTTGACGACTATGATCAAGGGTAGTATGAACTTTGATTATCACAATCAACATTGAGTATAGTGGGATATAGTTTCCATTTGACTATTGCAACTAATTTTACAATTAATTAGTCAACATCACCATCATAGCTGGAGTATAGGCTGGAAAAATAACAAAAAAATGTAAATCTTAGTCTGGTAAAAGTATGAATTTGAGACAGAATATGTAAATCAGCATATTTTAAAACTTCTATTATGTATACTACAAAATATATAATAGACATGTAATGCAACATATGATATAAATAAAAGTTAACCATACTTGTGCATGTGTTAGATTGCAGTAGGCGGGAAAAAAAAATGAGGGGTGGTCTGCACTCTACCCCTTTGATGAATGATGGAAGGAATGTTCTGGCTAGTAACGAGTAAAAATGAAATCATTGGAATCCACATTATGGCTCCAGTATGATATGCAAAAACAAGGGAAAGTGTATATAATAGTGCAGTGGCCATCTACAATTGATACACAAAATGTAAACCAACAGATGTGAAAGTTGATTATTTTATAACATAAAAGTTACCCGGTGTATGTTGTTGAATGGACTATCAACATAAGAAAGTAGCACCCGATGTCCACCCTACCATATTGGGTCATGGAGCATCATGCGCTCTCAGCAAGCCCCCAAGCAAGGAAAAATAAAATACCGACCATTGGCATCAATGGTAGAAGCAATGTCTAGGGTGATGCTTACTTAACACAAGCTCTAAATTGAAATAACATAGCATGCACAAGAGAACCCTACAGAAAATAAATGAATCCAAGCTAAGATAGAGAACAATAACCAATAAATTTTATGATCTTATGTGAAGAGTATGGCATTGAAAAGTGAAAGGACACACCATTTTGAAGATCACCCCAACGAAAGCAATCTCCAATGGACTGAAAGACAAAGTGGATTAACATTAACTATTTCACTCCATTCACAACCATAGGTTGTAACATATGAATTCCAATTGAATCTTATGTCGAAAATAAATAGATGTGTACATAAAATATATAATGTAAAACACAAAAAAATGAATGCACTATGGTGAACATCTATATTAAAGACGAAATATGTAAATGAGAAGATTTTTAGACCTCTTTAATGTACACCAGAAGATATATAGCACACATGTGGTGCAAGCTTTGAAATAAGTAAAATTTAAGCATACCTAGGGATGCGATACATTCCTGCAACCATGGAAGGAAATGACGAATGGTGTGCACCCTACCACTTTGATCAATGATAGAAGGAAAATTTTGGCTAGTAATGAATATAGATTAAATCATTGGAATCCACATTATGGCTAGTGGTCATCTCTAATTGATAGAGAACATGTAAAGCAAGAGATATGAAAGTTATCAACATACAGTTTTCTATGAAGTTGTAATGCAAGGAATGAAGCAAACAAAACTTCGACATACCTGGTGTATATTGTAGAATGGACGGTTAATATAAGAAAGCAGCACCCGTTGTCCACCCTACCATATTGGGTCATGGAGCGTCATGCGCTCTCACCAAACCCCCAAGCAAGGAAAAATAAATTGCTCACCATTTGGATAAATGGTGAAAGCAATGTCGAGGCCACTGCTTAATGCAAGCTCTGAAGGCATCGGAAGGTACACATATGATGATTGTTTGCATAGAGTATGGTTGCAAATATGAAAGAATAATTGAAAAGTTAGCACACTAAACACATAGGAAGGGTAGAGAACAAATCAATCAGAAAATGTGAAGACTTACAGAATGCATAAAAAATTGTATGTAATTAAGGTGGTGTCGAAGAGTAGAAGCAAATAAAATGTAGGCATACCTTTTGCGGGAAATGAAATGGAATATTGAGAGAGTAAGGTAGGCCTTGTTTGCACCCTTCCACGTTATGGCATCAAGCATCATCGATTATGACCAAACCTCTAAGCAGAGTAGTTTTTTTCTCTAGGAATTTAAACTATACGCCAGTGCATGTATTTGGAATGTAAAACGCTATCAAGGGAATATCATTTGGAACAAGCAAGATTAGAAGTTTAGCATAGCAAACATGTATCATCACTACAAAGTATTTATATAGGGAAGTATAAAGAGTTGTATAATTTGTAAAGAATAATATCTAATATATGTTGAATAAAATACATGTTATAAACAAGATGCATGTATAACTTTTGCAAAGTGTAGCTCACACAATATGTGGAAAATTGAATATAATTGTCTTCTACAACTTGCCAATGTTATTGAGATCACTATTATCTTGTTAGTAGAATACATAGACTTGTAGCATTGGTCACAAAAAACTTTGAATGTAATTAGAAAAGAACATATGGAAAGAATGGGATACAGCCTTACCTTGTATAGAAATACAATATATTTGTAAAGAATAATATCTACTATATGTTGAATAAAATACATGTTATAAACAGGATGCAGGTATACCTTTTGCAAAGTGTAGCACACAATATGTGGACAATTCAATATAATTGTCTTCTACAACCTGCCAATGTTATTAACCTGAGATCACTATTATCTTGTTAGAAGAATATATAGACTTGTAGCATTTGTCACAAAGAATTTTGAATGTAATTAGAAAATAACAGATGGAAAGAATGCGATACAGCCTTACCTTGTATAGAAATACAATATAGTTTCAACTCAAACAACAGAGGTTACTTGCGAGCATAAATGTATCAACAATTATAAACCTCTGTAGTGACACCTGGAAATATTTTGAATCTAAATTTGTTAGAATATGAAAGTGATAGAAAGAAATAATTCAAGTGACATAGCTATGGAGGCGAGGCCAATCCAGAGAAGTGCACAAAGGAATTGAGAGAAAGTTGAAATTTAGATAATGGATGTTTCTTGCTAGGAAGAATGGGAAAGAGAAAGCAATAGTTGAATAGGAACATCTTGTACTAATGTCTATATAAGTTAATCTTTGGAAATGTTGGGGAAGTTGAACAGGGCTGGGAATGAAGGGTCTTGTAAAAGAATTGAGACAAAGAGGAAAAGCAGAAGTGGCATAGGTACCGTGGAGATAAAAAATATTTCATGATAGTGGCAGTGCAGACAATTGTTGGAGACATTCCTCTTCTTTGATTTGAAGTGCATTGTATTTGTTGGAGTGCAGCCTAGAATATCTATCAAAAAAAAAAGGTGGATCTATGTGTATGCCTTGTAGTGATTTAACATGAGAGAGAGTTGTGAATGTTAGTCCTTTCCTTTCTTTAGTTCCAATATCTATTGCAGCTTTCTCTAGTGTTAATCCTTGAGATTTATGGATTGTGATAGCCCAGGCCATTGTCAACGGCAGTTGTCTTTGACTGCCTCATGTGATTGGGATAATGGGGATGAATGTTGGATTCTCCTGATCCCATGCTGGTCCAATGTAGTTCTGGAAGTCAACAACAACATATTCAGGAAATTGGGGCAGTTTAGCACCAATGGCATATACAATAGCCTTCACTAAACCCAAGGATCTATTCACCAAGCCAGCTGCCACACAAGGATTTTTTTGTCAACATTACTTGTTGGCCAATTGCAAGCAACAGTTCAACTTGAAGTTGTTCATCATCGGCATAATCAAGTGTATTTTTTTGGGAACATTCAGCAGCACTAATTACAATTGGAACATTTAATTGTTGTAGCATTTTCCTATTGTGCAAAGCAACCAAGCTATTAGTTGGGAATAAATGGATAGCTTGATCAAAGTCTTTCTTTTGCTTAGATGCAAGCATGGCTTTTGTTTGATTCATAAAAAGTTTCCAATCAGGCAAGGTTGCTTGGTAGTTTTTAATATTCATAAGGAGCATACGGAACTGTTGTTGTGATTCAGATTGCCCATGCTAGCGGAAGATAGTGTCAAGTGTAACAACAATATTGAAAGTGTGCCAAAGTGTCAATGCTATGGACCAAGAACTATAGATAGGCTTGTCCATAATAGGGGGCAACTGAGCCAAGTCTCTAACAAGTATAATAGACACACCACCAAATGACTGCAAATGTCTAGAAGGGAATGCTTACCGCAATCGACTATCTATTTTTAGCAGTAACTTGGGACCCAAGAAACTCATTTCATCATTTAGTATGTACTTAATATTTTTGAAGTCTTCTTGAAATATGGTCAATTCATGTCCTTTCAATGGATTCATATCTTTTATTGGTATGCGAAGAGAAGTATGCACTATGGAGGCATGGATATTGTAAGCAGCAACACACGTTGGTGCCAAAACAAGCATAGGGTTCTTTTTTGACTAAACAATCAGTTTAGTGCTCTCTGTATCCTATCAATTTAGAATGACTTACCTATGCCAATAGTTCCTTGAATTATCATACGAAGCGAAGGTGATGAGGGTGGGACAAAGTGATGTTGAATGATTCTCAAAGCAAGCTCCTATCTAGGAGATAGTTCATGAGAAATGGATGGCATTGCAAAGGAGGGAAGTGTGTCTTCAAGTGTATGTAACTTGTTGCAAAAAATTGTTCAGCAATACTATGAAGATTCTTCGGAACATTGTGGTTGTCCCACCTATAATGCAGTTCAAAGTCCTGTCGACCCAAGAGTTGTAGCTAGTCAAAGCAAACATTCTTTGTCACACCAAGTTGAGAGAGCAACTCCTATTTATATTGTTTTGTATGTGTCAGAGACTGTCCGCTATCAGTATCACTATCACTACGCTCATCATCTATATGTTGGTCAGTAAGTCTATTTACATGCCAAGCAACATAGCCAGTAGCATGGAGTAGCATCCAATTTTCTATAATGCTTTCTCTTGTAAGCCCTATGGGTGGGTGCATGAAGTTGGGTTACAATTTGGTGGCCAACTTCAAAAAAAAATGAAAACTCATAACGCAAGCGCATTATAACATGCCCATGTTATGTCAATTTAAAAGGAAAAAAAAAGTGAAAGTGATTCATTTTATGTCAACTGTTCTTTTGCTCTTCCTGTGGCCAAAAATCCTCATTTTCGTGCTTGCATTCTAGGATGAGGGATTGAGAAAAAATATTCAACAATGGTTGCTATTTCTTTGCAAGGATGGCGCCACGATGATGAAGAGGTGGGAGAGGTAAGTATTGTTTGCTATTTGTTTTGAATTTCTTAGTTTTAGGTTGATTTTGTTAGTTTAAGGTTATATTTGATATATAAATTTTTGAATTTGCAGGAGATGCAAATAAACCCACAAAATCCTCAACAAGAAGAGCAACCAAATCCTTAACAAGAAAATAAACCTCAACAACAACCTCCTCCACCAATCCCTCAACACCCTCCTGGCACTCAACAAAATTTAATGAGTGAGATTGAGAGAAACAAAAAACAAATTGAGGATTTTATTAGTAGGTTGAGTGATCCAAATGGTTCAACCACAGAAAGAATGACCCTCAAAAATTCATTGAAAGATATGTTAAAAAATGTGGATTCATTAGAAAATAAATAACTGGATGGCAAGATAGGAGGCAGGCGGCTAGGGCATATTATGTAGATAAACTATCATATAAACAAGTAAAGGATTTAAAATTTACAAAAGGTGATTTGTGTTCATTATTCACTAACCCACGCACAAATTAAAATATTACCCTCAATGCGAAGAGGTTTCCTATTCATTAGTGTCACCACCAAGAGATTAGGAACCGTTTTTATGATAGGTGGTACATGGTCTTTGATGACCGACCATGCAACAATTGTGAAGTCCCCCGGTATTTTCTTAGGAAACTATACAATGAGTTCATATTGAACAAAATCCCAAATTATTTTGATGAGGGACTTCTATGGGAGAGGTGAGGGGTCGGCTCAGGATAGGCCCGGTGCACAGCTGAATCCTAAGTGGCAAGGGAGACGAGCTCTCGCT
Organism: Sequoia sempervirens; assembly: GCA_007258455.2. NCBI lineage: Eukaryota > Viridiplantae > Streptophyta > Pinopsida > Cupressales > Cupressaceae > Sequoia > Sequoia sempervirens. The sequence continues at coordinate 142,199 of VDFB02023755.1, read as the reverse complement.
AGGCTACCTCGTGAGCACATTGTTATGCCTTCCATCACGAAGGAGAGTGTCGATGTAGAGACATTGCAAGCGATCAAAAATTTGACCCAAAGTGTCATCCATCATACTAGCCCTATTCTACAGTGCCATGCAGGGGAGTCTTCGAGTGGTAGCCTTCAAACCCATGTGTGTCAATCTTGCAGGGTGACTTGTTCATATGACCTCATCAGCACTTAGGAGGCTGTTGCAGAGGATCTATATGTAGCTATGGAGATGGAGAGGGTAGCTGACATTTTCCATGATGCGTATGGAATTGATACTTGGGTAAAATTTAGCATGTTCATTGAATTTAATTTATTAAATTTTGATTTTGAAATACAAGATTAACTAATTTAATTTTATGATTTTAATAAAATTGCAGGGTCACAGTGTTGAGACTGTTGGAAAATGTGCCTCAATCTCACAGGCTGAATCCTTTGAGAAAGCATGGTCGTTGTGACATTCATGGTGTCTGGCCGACTGACAGTTCAGTAATCTTGTGTTTTTCTCATGTTACTGTGACTTTGCTTGTGTCTTGCCGAATGGACCTATCGCTATGACTTGGTGCATTCGTTGTAACCCTTTGCAGAGTGGAAATGTCTCAGCGACAGAAGGGTTTGTTATCAAGTGCCTAGCGTATGTTGGTGTGACCTATGGCGACTGGAGTCATCAGTGTAACTTGTTTGCTTTGATATGAAGTCTTAGCGATGGAGGGTTGTCTCACCGATATGTTTTCTCCTGGAGTCGTCAGGGTAACTCAAGTGTGTCAATATGTGGTCCTAGCGACAGGGAGATGTCTCGCCGATTGTAGTCATCGGGGTGACTTGAACATTCGAGAAGATCTCTTGAAGACTGGGAGATGTCTGTCCGACTATATGCACTCGGAGTAGCTTAAGGGTCTCAATATGAAGTCTCAGCGATGAAGGATTGTCTTGGCGACAATGTAACCTTCGAAGATATCGGGAAGACCCTTGGCCGAAAGGCTTGTTTCAATATGATATCTCATCGAATATCGGAAGTCTCACCGACAGCTTGTGGGGTCATCGAGTCAGTGTGACTCTTGGCAAGAAGTGGTTTCGGGATATCATGGAAACCTCGATAAGAAGTCTTGCCGAAGGTTGATTCTCTCGCCGACAGTGGAACACATTGGTATGACCTGAAGGCTTCGCTATGAAGTCTTGATGATGGGCATTTGTCTCACCGACGGTGTGGGATGCATTCGGCATGACTCCTAGAAAAAGGTGAGCTCGAGGTAACCTGGAGACTTCAGCGTGAAGTCTTGGCGACAGGTGTTGGTCTCGGTGACGGGGATGCAACTAAAGTCATCAGTGTAGCTCTTGGCACTTGGTGAAAGGTCTTGGCGAAGTCAAATGTCTTTCTGACTTAGCAAGACATAGGCGCTCGGTATGTAGTCTCAGCAAAGGACATAAGTCTTTCCAATTGGTGAATGCAGCGCTCGGGGTGACTTAAGACCTCGGTATAAGATCTTGGCGAAGACGATAAGTCTCGCCGACTCTTGAATGTGTTCGGTATGACTCCTGAGCTCGATGTCTTAGCAAAGATGGAATGTTTGGCTGATAGGAGACTTTGGAGTAACATGGAGGCATCGGTATTATCTCTTGGTGAAGAGCGATTGTCTTGCCGATGGGAAACCTGATATTGGTATGACTCTTGGCAACTATTTGGGTTTCGGTATGACTTGAAGACTCGATGTGAACTCCTAGCGATAGCGATAGTCTTACTGATGTGCTTGCTGAGGTCGATGTAACTTGTAAGCTCGATGGAACCTCTTGTCGATGGAGAGGACTCTTGGCGACAATGTGTAATCAGGTCTTGTGGCATCGGGGAGACACTTCTAGTGTCTCACCAACATGCGACACAAGTTGATCGTTGTTGACTGAGTGAAGACTATCTAACGTGGTGCACATGGACCAATCAGAGGAAGCAAAATTCAAACGGTTGGCGATTGAATTTTCTGAATGATCTGAAAGGAAAAATCTGCACAGGAGTGGAAACATCTATGACGATAGGGATGCCAAGTTGGTAGATTGTTGAAGTGTGATCTTGAACCGATTCATAGAGATCTTGTTGAGAACGAATGCATATATGTATGCATTGGACATTCTGTAGATAGTGTTGATTAGGTTGACAAGGGAGAAGAAGCTAACAGGCTGATAAGCCGAGAAGCTGAAGAGTCGAGAGCCAGAGAGAGATCGATAGAGAAAGGCCGAGTGGCTAGTTGAAAGGCCGAAGCCATGAGGCTGAGGCAGAGAGTGAGAGAGGCAGAGTTATGCTGCTGGAATCTCTCCTGAACATGAATGCCATGGTTGATCTCTCTGGGGGTGTTTGCTACCAGTTGTATCCAGAATGAACAAGACGTAATCTCTAAAAGGCTAAGAGCCTGAAACTGTATTGTAACTTTATGTTGCTGAATAATACAATGGCTCAAACTTTGGAGAGTAGGGTTTTTTACCCGAAAGGGTTTTCCCCACGTAAAATCTTTGTGTTCTATTTTATGTAGTATTTTTCATCTGTGTTGTTGATTGTTATTGAATTACATGTGCTTCTCTCAGAAGGATCAATGTGGGAAATAATTGTGTCTGTTTCTACTTTAGGACATAGTTGAATGTGTCTTTGAGGTAACCTAATTGAAATGAAATTTACCAAAGGCACTACTGTATGGAGTTTTCACTATATACGCTCCCAAGATTTCCTTACATAGACTAGATACACTGGCCCTCCACCTACTTATTTCTGTAGTACACCTATTAGTGGGGTATGTAAGTAGTAAACAATTATAAATTTATTACATATTAATAGCATTGTTTTATTAATTGTATTTTAATATGTGAGTTTCGATGTTGAACAGGGTAATATTGGATCTTTCGAGGGAACACCTCCTAGTGCCAGTGGATTTACTCAAACCTTCACGCAGGTAATAGAATAAAGAGTTTAACTAATGAATTGTACTTAATAGATTTGTGTAGTTTATATTCATATCGTTGGTTGCGTTGCATTGCACATCATTCAAACTCAAAGCATTACTTCACATTCCATTTAAGAAATAACTAGATGTTGATAGATAACAAAATTTCAACTTCAATATATAGTTGTTTAGAAAGTCAACATGTAAGCAACTTGATGCAATTTCCTCACATGGAGGCATGTGCTTGCAAAGGTGCACCTGCATGACAAACTATGGACGCTTGGAAAAAATCAATGAAACCATAATAGTAAGCAATAGCATAGACAAGGCAGTTAGTAGTTTCAAAAAATGCCTCGAAGAAATGTGGTCTCATGGCACGATGGAATTCCATTCCATCACCATGAGACCACATTTCTTTGAGGCATTTCTTCAAAATGCTCACCACCTTTTCTATGATACCACATTTTTCATACATGTGCACCAAACCATTTTATCAAACTACTCGTGCTTCCTTGTTGCTATGGCTAAAAGCCTAAAATAGGTGTTTTCCAACAAACTATGGATGCTTGGAAAAATATCTATCAAAGCATAATAGTAAGCAATAATTTACCATAGAGAAGGCAATGAACTTTTTGAAAAAATGCCTGAAAGAAATGGGTTCTTATGGTGATGGAATGCCATGACATGCATTTGTTTGTAATGGCATTCCATCACCACAAGACCCCATTTCTTTTGAGGCATTTTTTCAAGCAGTTCAAGTTTCCTTCTCTATGCCACCACATTTATCGTACATGTCTATGAAAGAATTTAATCAAATGATTTAGCGGATTGCTGCTATGGGTAAAAGCCTAAAAACATGTCCTTTTGAACAAGATATGGATAGGGAAAATAGTAAGCATGATAATCAGAAATATATAGTTTAATAAGTACTCAAAATTTTGTTCATTAGATCTCATACACTATAAGTCATGATGTGGATCACTATTGTAACTTTTTTGTGATTAAATAATGTTTTGTTTTATTTTCAAATGTTGGTTGTGGAAACACCTCCAAATGTTACAAGGGCAATGGATATTGGTGTTTCATCCGCTATACAATCCTCGATGGCTTTGACAAGGGAGGTCTGAGGCAAATTACTAAATTTCAATTTACATTCATTGTTATAGATGTTAGTTCGGGTGAACAATCAAACCAAATTATTGATTCATAGTCTAATTTCTATTTGGATGGTTTATACAGGGCTTGAGCACACCTCAGCATCGGAGTGTGAATATTTCCCTCACAGAGAGTGATCGTGAGATGGTCGTAAGTGATTATTTTTTAAAATATAGATCATTTTTTATAATGTAATTTCTATATATTAATGTCTTTACTTCTTAAATTGTAACAGTTAAAACTTCACCAAGAGCTTAACTCTAGTAGGAGGAGTAGCAGGAGCACTCCTTGAGTGCAGCAAAAACGAGTGACAAACCTATTGCCATTCGATCAACCAGCAAAGGGAAAGAGTTTATTTCGAGAACCTGGAGAGCAATGACTTTTGATTCCAGAGCCCTTTGTTGTATTCCTACATGGCAATTTTTTACATATCTTGTATTGGATATATTTGACATTGTATGCCTATATGGCATTCTCGTAAGCGTATATAGCTATTTTGTACCTATATTTTATACTTATATCGACATATATTGATGTATGCGTACATGGATATTTGGTTAATACAAATATTTTTTATCGATGGTGTCCATATTTACATGTTATAAATTCATGGTTCAATAGATATGAGTTACGTGTATTCAAGTGTATACTTTACAACGTATGTGTATTCACTGTGATTTACGTGTGTTCCAATGTATACTTTGTGACTTTCGTGTTTTCATGTGTATACCTTGTATTCATGCATATACTTTGTTTTAAGTTGTGTATGCCATGTATTCATGTGTATACTTCAAGGCATATGTGTTTGTGACTACTTGTGCTTCCCTTATTCACATGTACATGCTTGACTTATTCACATGTATACTTATTAATTGGTTAGCAATAGCATTGATCATTGTTGTCCTTCATGGTTTGTCTTGAATAAATTAATTGATTGATGGTAAACAAATTTATCTAAAATAAAAAAAAACATGTTTTCAATTGGTATTCTATGAAATGATTGATAAAAAGATTCCAATATATTTAATCCTTTGATTGGAATAACTCAATTAAGCAAAGGATATGTATAATACTTTTCCTTTTAGATTAGCAATGCATGGAAGATTCAAAAAGTATCCTTGATATTACAAAAAGATATGTGTTTATACACTTCAATTGTGCACTCACCCTTTGGTTCTTTGAAAGAAAATTTTCCTATGCCATTGTTACACTGCACAGGTAAACCAGATTTTGTATTGTGGAGCTATATTAAGCTACCACTCTCAAGACCAATGTAACAATGATACAAAATAATGTTTGAGACTGCAAGAAGACATCAAAATGGCTAATGTACTAAACAAATTCTTATGATTTATGAAGAATTCTGATAACACTACTCAATTGGATTCTTTTTTCAAAATCATACAAATTGAACCCTAGCATAAATAGACTCTGTATATCAAGCTACCACAATTCAAGTTTCAACGATGAATATTTATGATGCATGTTTTAAATGAAAATCAAGTTTATGGTGGTTTTTTTGTTTATATGATGTTATGTGATATTCTAATCCTAATGCATGCTTCTAGGCTGCATATATATTTATATTTTGTTTTTACATGATTTTTGTACCAACGAACCCCAAACGAACTGAACCCCCCTCCAAAAAAATTTGGCCTAACCAGCGAACCGAACCCCTGAACCTCAAAACCTATTCCAACACTCTTCATTTTTCCTGCACAAACTTAATTGACCACCAAATTATGTCGCCTCTTCACTTTACCCACTTTTACTCCCTCAAACATCTCTTTTTCATTCAAAACCCATGTTTTTCCAACTAGGGCATCATGCCATAACATACTTTTGACCTCCCCTGTCCTTGCAAACCTTTTGAACACATCAAACTCCACAACCTCGCCCGATTTCCAACCCATTCTAACTTATTTTCAAGCAAATTTCTTCTTTTCACCTCTTCTAGGCTTGCTTTTAAGGGGCCTCAATTTTGAATCTTGAACAGGGGCAACATTAGTAATCTCTTCCAATGCCTTTACCAATGTTATTTTCATTCATACTCCCTATCCTACTTATATCAAGCCCATATCACCAAGACACAACCTGAACAATAGATGGAATGGCCTATTTCAACATATTACACTCGAACCCTTAAGGGATCGATCCAGTTGAACGTAGCTTAGAGAAATTTTGTGTGTTTGGGTGCAAAAGAGGACCATGCCTAACATAAAAAAACCTATTCAAATGCGTTGGAACATTTTTTTTGGTCACACGAGTTGCAGAACAAAAGTTGCACCACTTTGCAACTTTCCACTGCTTCCATTTGGCACTTTTTCCATCAACTGAAAATTGGACACCATAGGAAAACCACTCTGAGATAATAAAAACTGAGAGAGGTTATTGTAAAGGGGCATAACATAATCCCATAGAATTAGACGAAAATTTTCTAAGCATCACGGTATCTGAGTAACAACATGCTAAAGTTTGCAGCCATTTTGTACTTTAAACCCTTAAGGGATCGATCTGGTTGAACATAGCTCAAAGTGATTCTATGTGTTTGGGTATGAAAGAGGACCATGCCTAGTGTAAAAATACGTAATTGGACGCGTTGGAATAGTTCATTTGGTCATACGAGTTGCAAAATGAAATTTGCACCACTTTGCAACTTTCCACTGCTTCCATTTGACACTTTTTCCATCAACTGAAAACTGGACACCACAGGAAAACCACTCTGAGATAACAAAAAATAAGAGAGGTTATTGTAGAGGGGCCCAACATGATCCTATAGGATCAGACAAAAAAAATTTAAGCATCACGGTATCCGAGTAACAGAATGCTGAAGTTTGCAGCCATTTTGCACTTTGGACCCTTGAGGGATCGATCCGGTTGAACATAGCTCGAAGTGATTCTGAGTGTTTGAGTACGAAAGAGAACCATGCCTAGCATAAACATACCTATTCAAATGCATTGGAATAGTTCGTTTAGTCACACAAGTTGCAGAACGAAAGTTGCACCACTTTGCAACTTTTCACATCTTCCATTTGACACTTTTTCCATCAACTAAAAACTGGACACCACAGGAAAACCACTCTGAGATAACAAAAACTGAGAGAGGTTATTGGAGAGGGGCCCAACATGATCCCATAGGATTAGACAAGAAATTTTTAAGCATCATAGTATCTGAGTAACAAAATGCTGAAGTTTGCAGCCATTTTGCACTTTGAACCCTTAAGGGATCGATCTGGTTGAACATAGCTCGAAGCGATTCTGAGTGTTTGGGTGTAAAATAGGACCATGCATAGTGTAAAAACACATATTCAAATGTGTTGGAATAGTTCGTTTGGTCACATGAGTTGCAGAATGAAAGTTGCACCACTTTGCAACTTTCCATTGCTTCCATTTGACACTTTTTCCATCAACTAAAAACTGGACACCACAAGAAAACCACTCCAAGATAGAAAAAACCAAGAGAGGTTATTATAGAGGGGCCCAACATGATCCCATAGGATTAAATGAGAATTTTCTAAGTGTCATGGTATCCAAGTAACAACATGCTAAAGTTTGCAATCATTTTGAACTTTGGACCCTTAAGGGATCGATCCAATTGAACGTAGCTCAGAGTGATTCCGCGTGTTTGGGTGTGAAAGAAAACCATGTCTGGTGTAAACATACCTATTCGGATGCATTGGAACAATTTTTTTGGTCACACAACTTGCAGAATGAAATTTGCACCACTTTGCAACTTTTCACTGCTTCTATTTGACATTTTTTCCATCAACTAAAAATTGGACACCACAGGAAAACCACTCCAAGATTATTAAAAAAATAAAAAATAAAAAAAATCGAGAGAGGTTATTGTAGAGGGGCCCAACACAATCTCATAGGATTAGATGAGAATTTTCTAAGCATCAGGGTATCTAAGTAGCAACATGTTGAAGTTTGCAGTCATTTTGCACTTTGGACCCTTAAGGGATTGATCTAGTTGAACATAGCTCGGAGAGATTCCACATGTTTGGGTGTGAAAGAGGACCTTTCCTAGCATAAACATACCTATTTAGATGTGTTGGAATAGTCTTTTTGGTCACACGAGTTGCATAATGAAAGTTGCACCACTTTGCAAATTTTCACTACTTGCATTTGACACTTTTTCCATCAACTAAAAACTGGAAACTATGAGAAAACCACTCCGAGATAACAAAAATTGAGAGATTTTATTGTAAATGGAACCAACACAATCTCATAGGTTCAGAAAGATATTTCGTAAGCACTATGGTATCCGAGTAATACCCTGTCAAAGATTGCTACCCTTTTACACTTTGGGATTTGATGTTTCATTGAACTGTACGGTTCTGTACATGGTGATTGTGCTCTGTTTTCAATGGAATTTGGTGGGCAGTAGACTTAACTCCATTTTAGTTTTGGTTTGGTTGGATTTCAAGTGATTTTGTGCATTTTAGAAGCCAATTACTAAGGGTCGGTGTGTATACCCTATTTTAAGGGTTTTGAGTGCATTAAAATGTCATGTTAAGCCTTTCACCCACTGTATGCTTCTATAACTTGATGGAAAGGCTTAGTTATGGTTATAAAATATGTGTGCATATTTTTGTGCACAAGGGAGGTGAATAGAGGGTTTTTAGGTGATGCCCTAGATGTCAAATGGTGCATTTTTTAGTGAAAAATGGCGGTTTACTACTAGGGTTTGAAGAAATATTTGGGGGAAATGATATCTCTTAAAATTTTAAGCTTGTGTAGACCTTTTTGAATGTGTTTTAGGCTTTGGTTGGCTATGTTAAGTTTCGAGTATGGATTTTCAACAAACCCTTGCCTAACTTATAGTCTCCAAATCTCATGAAATGGGCTTATCTTTTAGAGAAGGTCATCCAATGGCCAACCAAACACCAATCAAGCTTTAACATAGACCCTAAGACAAATTCTCAAGAGATCATACCATGTTTCTTGGTACCATCATTAAGATCCAATAGACCACCTTGCATAAAGTCTACTAAATTAGCCCTATTTACAAAGAGACGACCTTTTAAACACTATATCTTCACTCAAACTCCTAAAACAATAGTATGTTATGTGTCAAAACCTCAAATTCCATGATTTTTTTCCAGGTCCAAGACCTCTACACCCCTAATACACCAAACCTTCTATTTCAAGCAAAATACTTGGGGTTTTAATAAAACTCCTATCTCCCGCACCTGCCATACCCAAAAAAAGCACCAAACACACTTACCAGACCTTACACATGGTGAATAATACATTGCATGGATATTCCTTCCCACATTTTGTCAAAACACCACTTGAAACCCTCATTTTCATCATGAAAAATACCCTGTTGCAGCCCTAGAACATCATCCCAAACACCCAACCTTGACTCCAAAACATTATAATCAAGTTAGGCATGTATTTTACAAGTTAGAGGACCCATTCCACAAGTTACAGTAGGCACAAAAAGTGGAATGGGTCGAATTACATCATGAAACCCTTCAATCCAAGAACACTGTGAAAGTAGGTAGCAACAGTAAAAACAAGATAACCTTCTTGCCCCTCCTAAAGTTTGGACCGCATCCATTACCTCCACATAAAACTCGAAATCCTTGGTCTTCTTGGTTCCCATGCCTTGATATGGTTATGCAAATGAAAATGAAGCAAAGTAATCATCTCCTTCTCCGCTAGCTGGAATAATGCATGCTTAATGTTTTAATACATGATATCAACTCCCTTTTTTGCTCTCATGGTTGAATATCAAAATCTAGTATGGTGGGCCTCCAGAGTTCCAGTCATCTTTATTCCTCTTCCACGAAATGCTGGCCTGATCCACACATCTGCTAGCCTAATTGGCTTTGTTTTTGAAAGCTGAAGTTTCTCCTGAGTCACCAATGTAGCTCTCTTTTCCTTTTTAGACTCTTTCATTGCTACAAATCGTCTCTTGGATTTAATCATTTGTACCACATGGTTGATGTGCTTTGAATCCTTGCATCTAAAGGAAATTTCCTTTACATAAATACTGCTAGGGAATTTCAATGTTTCCACTGTAGTTGGTATTAAAGTCGGTACCTACAACATGAAGAGTGATTCTCATTCCTCTTCTACATTAGAGGGTTTGTATCCTTGATCTGACTCTTCTAAATTATCATAATCAAAATCACTAGTAGAGGATTTAAAAGGAACTCCATGAAAACCAAGCTCTCTAAATGGTATATCAAACTCTAGTTCAAAATATTTTAGATGAGGCGGCTCCCATTGCTCTCTTACTCACTTGACAAATCCTTGAAACTTTGTATTGATTTTATTTTTCCTGTCCCTCTCTTGTTGTTCTTCCTCAATTTCATCAAGATAATTGATGCAATTAGGGGAGGTCCTGCAACACAACTAATCACAAATTCAACAGCCAAATAGGTATTAGATCATCAAGTTCTCCATTTCACTCTTTCTCAACCAAATCACACTATTCCCTCATAGCATAGGAAACCCACTAAATTGGGTACAAATTCTCAACCACACACTTCCAGTTCACAACCTAACTCAATTCAGGGACCCATTATTGATCTTTTTAACATATCAACATAGCTCCATAAGTTTCTTTGTAACAACTCCTTCAAAACTTGAAATTTCACTCTTTTTAGGCCTCAATTAGGCCACTTTTACAAAGGGTCTATACTCTAAACTTATCCAAACCTTACCAAAACTTGGGGAAGCAATTCTAAGGTTTCAAAACTTCAAAATCCATAATCAAATCTTAGTTATACCACCGTACAATGGGTAAACCACAAAACCCTCTATTGTAGCCTAAACCCTAGGGGTTTATTGAAAATGATACTTCCAAAGTTAACCACAACCTAAAAATTACTCAAAAAATTTTGTGATACCCTGCACAAGCTCAAATAATCATAAAATAATGCTTCCCTACACAAAAACACAATTTCACTCTTCAAAACCACCATTTTTCTTAAAGAAAAGTCACTTTTACACACATGGGTTTCACACCCATCTCACTTTCAAATCTCCCCAACACTAACACATCATTCCCACACCTTAATAATTTTAGTACAGACCCATTCCTCAAGTTACAAAGGCTACAAAAAGAGGAATGGGTCAAAAAGCCATTTTTATTGACTCAAAACCTTCAAATGTACAAGTTCAAGCCAATTTTAGTAAATTGATGATAAAATGCACAAAACATTATGGAAAACCTTCTAAATGGATTCAAAAGAAATTTAACTCCATATAATATGCAAATATCAACAAATATGGATCAACTAATTGAAATACAGGCCATACAATCTACTACTACAGCTGAAAATACAGAAAAATCTGAAAAATTCTGAGTTTTTATTATTTTTGCTTCTTCAAATCACAAAATCCAACCTTCAATTCGAATTCTCCATGTTTTTAAACTCTTTCCCACTAATTAGAAACTGATTCACCTTCCTACCTGACCTTTTAACTGGTTTTACTCTTTGCATTCCCTCCAGAATGCAAATTTTGCAATTTTACAATGTTTGAGTTTGCAAATTTTGCACAATTTTGCAATTTTTAAACATTTTGCACTTTTTGAAAAACTCAACCTCCTAAACACCTAATACAACTCAAATATGACTAAATACATAATATAATTGTCTCATAGACCTTATTTTAATACAAAACTCAAAATCCTATATTCTGCTCCTTATTTGCCTTGAACAAAACCTACTGAATGGTGCTCCTACACCAATCATACATTGACCTGTTTTCCCCTCCTAAAGTTTGAACCACATCCATTACCTCCACATAAAACTAGAAATCCTTGGTCTTCTTCATTTCCATGCCTTTATATGCTTATGAAAATGAAAATGAAGCAAAGTAATCATCTCCTTCTTCACTGGTTGGAAGAATGCATGCTTAATGTTTTGATACATGATATCAGCTCTATCATCTATTCTCATGGTTGAATACCAAAATCTAGTATCATGGGCCTCCAGAGTTACAGTCATCTTTCTTCCTCTTCCACCAAATGCTAGCCCGATCCACACGTCTGCCAGCCTAATTGACTTTTTTTTAAAGCTGAAGTTTCTCCTAAGTCACCAATGTAGCTCTCTTTGCCTTTTCAGACTCTTTCATTACTACAAATCATATTTGGGATTTAATCATTTGTACCACATGGTTGATGTGCTTTGAATCCTTACATCTAAAGGAATTTTCCTCAACATAAATACTGCTAGGGAATTTCAATGTTGCCATTGTAGTTGGTATTAAAGTCGGTACCTGCAACATTGAAAATTATCCTTATATAAGAATTCCCTCCATCTTGTTGGCTTGTAACACTCTTGATGGTGGCTACATGAAATCTGATTTTGATTCCTCTTCTACATTAGAGGGAACTCATATATCCTTGTTTTGACTCTTCTGAATTATCAGAATCAGAATCACTAGCTTCCATATTCAAAAATTCCCAACCACCATCTTCAATAAATTGGCCACCAATTCAAGTTCATTTTGCTTTCATAATACTTTATATCCATGGAGTTCATCCATTCCTTCATGCCATCAAGTGAAGATTGAGGAATGGTGTCAATGCAAAGTACATCCCACTTGAATTCTTTAAAAATAATAGCCATATCAAATGCCTTTTGCCTATGTCATACTCTCTCAAGGTTAACAATCTCAATCTTGAACTAATAGTGATTACTAAGAAAGGTAATTCCACCAACTCTATCAAACAGTTTACCATAAGAACAATAAAATCAGAGGCTTTGAAAGGAACTCCATGAAAACCAAGCTCTCTAAATGGTATATCAAACTCTTAGACCTCATTCTTTCACATTTACAACCAAATTCAAAGATTTTCCTTCAAAAGGCTACAAATTCAAATATTGACAATTTTGTAGCAAGAATGCATTTTTTTGCACATTTGACCATCGAGACTCAAAAACTCACCCTAATACACCTTAAATGGTTTTTATTGACTTTATTTATCATAAATAAATGCAAAATACCTCAATTTAATCTATTGACCACCTATCAACCTTCAAAAAGTGAAATTTTGCAACTAGGAGACTAGGTGCTCCTGCACGAAAATTACATTGTGTCTGAGCCTTCAAGAGGCTTTAAATCTAGCCTTTACAAATGATTCTACATCTTTCCAATCATGCTTAACTGTTGAGCTTGTAACTAACATGACTTATTACATTATAAATCAATTGACCATCTAATATGACCTTATTCAATTGACAATTTACTCAAAACACAATTTAATAACTTAAAATAATTCCATGAACCAAATTTGTTCAATAACCTTGGTGCCCCTGCACCAAATTTCAATATTTCTATAAATGTCATTACAAGTACAAATCTCATTACAATTCCTTAGGTACTCTATTCTCACAAATATTTTACAATGTCACTCATACATTCGATATTTTCTTATAATGCATACATCATGCGTTCTCATTTAGAGGTTAACTTCAAATGAGTAACTTGAGATTCCCTCACAAAGCTTCACACGCTCTTTTATAATGGCTTAAAATTAGAATTGAGATTTTTCAAGATCATCAAAATAAGGATGTTGCATTGTTTTTTTGGCTGAGATTCTCTTCGATGGCTCAAAAATCAGCATTTTCTGCAAGGAGAGACCAATCAATTTTTACTAGTTTAGTTACAGATGTACACAAAGTAAAAGAATAAAAGAAATAGCTCATCCAAAATGGAAATTAAATGAAAATAGATGGAAGGCACTTACAGATAGGCATGGTAGTCTCTCAACTTAGTCACTCCTAGTCATACATCTTCACTATGAGTTCTAAGATACCTATTGCACACAACGCCTCTCATGAATCTAGAATATCTTGAAATTCGAGATGCTCCTATAATTTCTACATCATAGGTGCTCATGATATTCCCTCACCAAACTTCGCACGCACTTTTGTAATGTCTGAAAATCATAATTGAGATTTGTCAAGATCATCAAAATAGGGATGTTGCATTGATTTTATGCCTGAGATTCTCTTGGATGGCTCATAAATCTGCATTTTCTGCAAGGGGACACCAATCAATGTTTACTGGGTTACTTACAAATACTCAAAGTAAAATAAGATGATAGCATTGGCATCAAACAAATTAATGTGGATACAAAACAAAAATTAATAAGAACCATTGTGCATATAATTACAAATTAATCCAATGAACCATCTAGATCTGCTCTACTCTTTATTGTGTCAAGTATTGCCTCATGGTCAGACTCACGGACCTTCCACAAGGTCTTGTTCAAAGGTCTACCCCCATATTTTCTCAAATGAACATTGGATGCCACAACAAGGTTCGAGTAATGAAGAATCTTACGATGTGTGTCAAAGTCCTCAAACAACCAATGTTTAACACTCTTATGTGGGTACCTTCTAAGCCGCGTTCCAGTAACAACTGAGCTTGTAGGGTATTCGATGTTTTCTCCATCTATAACTGGGGCTTCCAATTTCTTTTTGGCCTCAACACAACGACACAAGTAACAGTTTGTTCCCTCTTCGTTTTCTTCATCTACAATAACTGCATAAACATGCCCTACATTGATATGTGTAGAAAATCACTTGAAATTAGTCAACATTATGAATACAGTACAAAGTAAGATAATAGTATGGAATTTCAAAAACTAAGCAAGCAGATATATTACCTGGTTGAACTAGATCTGATATGTGGTCAAAGTCAACTGATGATTACATCTGTGTTAGTTCCAATGCCACCGAAGGGAAATATGTGTGAAGTCGGATAAGATAACTTGTCAACCATTTGTCAACCCACTCCTTTGACTCACAATCATTCCAGGCTTGCATTTTACATGAAGAACAAAATCATGCCATCTTACATGTATCAATACTCCATGAACCTGCATTTGAGCTAAGGCAAGAATGTAGCTTACTCGATCCTGTTAGTGCAAAACAGTCCTCATATGGTGCAATGTTAGTATCATCCATCAATCAAAAAAATCTACAAACTGAAGACGTACCTTCATTACTTGGACCCATTGAAACATTACACCACTCGATTATTGAACTTGCATCTATCAACTTTGCACTATCTTTATACTTTAACTCTTCTCATGTTAATGCTTTTTTCACACATGCTCCTGCACCATCATGCTCCCCCTTTCCATGCCCAGGCTCACAAAAGTTCCACATATACTGAACACCTATAGTGAGATGCATCTTGCACAACCAATAGAACATGTGTGCATTCTTGAACTATGTTGCACAATTATCTGACCTAATATATGTCGACCGTATGCTATGCCCCTCCGAGCCAAATCACTATAGAACATCTAGAAGAAACCTTGCACAAACTATGGAGGATGTGTGTGATCATCACTAATATAAAAGTGATACTCCCTCAATACCTTCCTTTGGTCCTCTGTACTATTAGCTACATGAATGAATGCTATGTGCACAAATATCAAAACCTATGTGGAGTTGTAATACTATGACTGCACCTCACACTGTGGTTGTAGAGTGTAGTTCTCTGCAAATTCAACCACTGATACTATGCTGCCAACTAGAAAGGTGTCCTTGCATAGCTTGAATTGTGTGTCCAGCCACCGAGCTCTATGGGTATGCCTTGCATACTCATACACTAGATTCTCAAGAAACATGGACATAAATTGATACACTAGAATCTTCTCAATAACCAAATCACACCTTCTTGCTTGAGACCCATCTTTTGTAGCATATGCCACTATTTAATAGTTCCTGAAATTGACTAGTTTATGTCCCATCTCATCTGTGATTTCCATATGTTGACATACTGGCATTTGTTGCAATCCACTGCAACACTCGCATGAACCATCCAAGCATGTTGTCCTATAGAATATTTGGCCATCCTTTATTTGACATAAAAATTTCATAAGAACTCTCTTGAAGATTTTGGTGGGGCTTCTATGCCACAATCCTGCAAAACATCATCAGTATGCAAATCTAAACATATAGAATGATAAACATCATAACGGTTAGCGAATTCAATATATAGTCTACAGCAACAAGTAGTGCATGTGTGATTTATCTTGACATAAAAAGGTTTAATCATTTCAAAAATATCTTTTATAAATACTAATTTTAGGATAAGCATTTTGAAATTTACAAAAAATTGGGTTTGAGTCATATCCAAAAAATTCTTTGGATGTGGCTTACAATTCCGACTACCGATTCTCCTTCTTATGACATCCCTTTGATTCGAAGATGGCCTTGTATTATTCTTCCAATAATCTTCAATTAGTGTTCTCAATGCATCAACAATTTTTTTATCTTTATGTGGCAGTCTTCCCAAGAATGCCCATAATTCAATCGAATCGGTGCCCTCAATTCTTTGTCACCTTTGAACGGCTTTTGATAAAGTTTTTCTACTAATTCTTGTTTTTTCACTTGTCTTTTTAATGAGATGAGATCTCTTTGTTTGATAGCTTACCAAAGTCGATGTAATGACACGTCGGGTGACATTACTATCCTTTGAGCATGAGGTCTTACCCGCACTCTCATAAGCATCCATTAGATTCTTCACAATAGTTTTTTCACTTGATGCATTTGATATTCTCAACCCAAGAGTCTTCATGATGTTTTTGTACTTTAAACCCCACATCATTTGAACAAATAGTTGACATCTTGCGGTCTCATTTAGCCTTTTAAAGAACATTTTCCAAATCTTACCAGTATATCTTCTACAAGTGCATTCTAGAATCTTACCTTCCATGTGCTGCAAAATATCCTCATCAATATTAATCAAAAACTTTGGCTTTCTACGCAAAATTCTAGGTGGTGTTCTCCTAGGTACATACATCTCAACATTAGCAATTTCATCAATATTTAATTGATGTTGGCTAGATTGCGTACCTTCAATCGAGGGTGGAATAGAAGAAATACCTTGAGGTTCACATGGGGATGATATCATACCTTCTTCATCAAATCTCAATGATGATGTACTCTCAACTTCAGATGTGGTGGATGGTGTCCAACCATACTCACTTGCGATAGATGGTGTCCCTCCATATTCGCTTGTGCTTAATGGTGTCCCTTCATATTCACTTGCAGTAGAGGGTGTGTCTCCAACTAGGGTATCTGCATCTCTCCTAGCATGACTCTTTTGCATTCGTGGCCTTTATGTTGCCAATTTATTTTCTCTTTTTGGCGGTTGAGGTTCCTCTTCAATTGGCTTGTTTTCGTCAATCGTTTCCAATTTCTTCTTTTCACAATATGTCGCCACCCATTCTCTCTCCTGTTCTTTGAAGGTTTCATACTCTTCGTCTTTTAGATCTTTCTTCCTTGTTCATTTCTTCTCCATGGTGAATAATTTTACCTGTAGCATGGTAATGAGACAAATATTAGTTCCTCAAAAATGTATCCATTAAAATAAATGAAATATATATGTCATTCGAGGCTTCATAAATAGACAACATAGGTGATGAGGTAGCTAAATACTGATGAGGTAATTTATAAATAGATGGAAAGCATGGAATAGGTCTTGGGGAACCTGTTCGATTCTTTTAAAGGCATTAGGGGTGTTGGGGTGTGCCTTGACAAGTTGAAAGCTTCCTTGTACATGCCTAGTGAAGCCTTGTTTATGGCTTGTAAATCAATCTTTTGATACATTTGTTTTGGGTGTTTGATCTTGTGCTTTTGGGAACTTGTGAAGGATGGTGTTATGAGTCTAAAACCATGTTTCATTTTCTGCTTAATTCCTTTAATTTGTTTTTATTTTGACTATCCTATTGGTGAATGTTGCAAAGTTGCATGGGCTTGTGTAGGAGCGATGGAAGAATGGATGCTTTTGAGTGCAAGGTATGTTTGTTTGGTCATGTTGTGTTGTGTGAAGAGATTTTACATCATCCCCAAGTCCTGTTCAGATTGCTAGTTGTGTGAGTCAAATTGAGTGGTCAAGTTGCATTATTGAGAGGAACAGTGAAGTTGGTGTGTGCATATAGAGTATTTGAGAGAAGCTTTTAGAAAGGAAGTTGCTTCCCTTGCCACTTTGCATCATTTTCAATAGTATTTAGGGGTCTAGGGAGTAGAATTTTCAAAAGGTGTAAAAATTCCTAAGTTGTGAAATTAACAATCATCAGAAGTTAGATTTCACACATTCACCCCTTGAACCCTAGTAGTAGTGGAAACTCAATTTGTTCCCAATACCTCAAATTTTCTCTCAAACACTAGAGAAAATCTTGATGTTTTTAGACACCCATTTCAAAGTTATTACACATATCTCAATGTCAGATACAAGTCCTTTGGACCAAATCCCCAAAAAAAACCCTTCTAGGCTGACCTAATTAGGTTGATTAGGCCTAATTTGCAAGGCAACATGCCCTCAAACTTGTAACATGACCTTGAAACCTTGGGGCAGCATTTCTTAGGTACCCAAACCTCCAAAACCACAACTAGATTCCTCTGGTACGGACAAATTCATGCCAAACCTGAAAACCCTTGGTTTATGCTCTATTCAAGAGGGTTTATTGAATATGCTACTTCCACAATATCCCAAACTTTAAAAACAACTTGAACAAAGGATATAAACACTACACATTCCTAAAAGTTCAAAACATCATGACCTCCCATAGAGATTCTCCCAAACCCTAGGCTGAAGCCCTCATTCACATGCATTTTTGTTCACAACAATATTACTCATATTGTAAGTTTGCACGGTCTCTAACACCTATAACTCACTAAAACCACACCAATGGCTTGAAATAAGCCTTATTACATCCACAAAACACTAATATTTCACACTTTACATGTAAATTCAAAAAATTGCCTTCAAAGGCTACAAAGATACTTTAGTGCAAGATCACCATTTTTCACATTTTAACACTTAAACTCAAAAACTCAACTTAAGACATGCTTAGTGGTCTTGATTGACCTTATTCAAAACAAAACATGCTTAAAGACTCATCCACCTACCTATTAACCTCCTAGTTACTATCAAATGATCAAATAAGGAGGATGAGGTGTAGTTGCTCCTGCACCAGGGTTGTAAAAGTGTATTAAAGAGGGAGACCAATGATTGCCTCTTTCAAATGTTAGTTTTGGAAGTTGACGTGGTTTTTTTTAAGAGGGAAAAATTATAAAAGGCTGTGATAAACTTGAATGGAGGATGATCCTTGGATTGGGCATCAAACCAAATGAGGAAATGTTGAGTTTTCCTTAAGAAAAATGAGGTTTTGGTGAGTGAAAATGAGTTTCTGAGTTGGGCAGCATTATTTTATGTTAGATTGAGCATGAGTAGGGTATTTTAGGCTTGTTTGAACAATTTTCAAGTTCTGGAGTGTTTGGAAAGTGCTATTTTCAATAAAGCCTAGGGTTTCTAAGCCTAGGGAGAGGGTTTATGGTTTGGGTGGTAAATGTTTGAATCTCTGCAATCTAACGTTGTAATTTGAAGTTTTTACATATATAAAATGCTACCCCAAGGTTTCAAGAGATTACGCAAATTTTTGAAGGTGGTCCCTTTGTAAAAGTGGGCTAATTTGGGCCCTTAAAAGTGTAGAAAACCTGATTTGTGGAGTTTGGTACAAAACAAGCATTGGTGATTGTTGGATAAGTTGAAAGGCTCTGTAATGGGTCCCTAATGTGTGTTGTGTTGTGAGTTGAAAGGTTGTGTGAGTGGAATTATTCCCGATTGAGTGACTTTTATATGTTACAAGGAACAGTGTGAATACGCTGAATGAAAAAGTCCTAATGAAATTGTAAATTGCAAATTGTTTTTGCATATTGGAGTTGTGTATTTGTGTGTTGCAAGCCTCCCCCTACTGCATTAGGAGTATATTCCAATTTTTTATAGAATTTTATGGAAAATTTGGTAGCATAGACAAGGCAATCAACTAGTTTGTATAACTGTTTGACAAAATAACTCAATGAAAGCTTTGGAAGCATACACAAAGTAAGTCAATTGTTAAATAACAAAATGCCTCAAAGAGATGTGGTTTTAAAATGTAATTGGAAAGTGTATAAAATTGTGTAATTTAAAATGTCCATTGACAACCTAAGGTTGTAACATGACAAACAAACAATGATCAACATGGAATATGCAAAACAACAAAATTGAAAGCAAGCCATAATAGAATGAAATAAAATGTACAAAGACTTCACATACCTAAAAAACCAAAGTTTGAAATGGAGGAGTTCTACCCAATTAGGTAGCCTTTGCTTATTCTTTCCTCAAACTCCTCAACAATTTGACTTTTTCAAAAGCTTGTTCCCCTCCAAACTTCAATTGTATATCAATTATCACTAGAATTCAAAATTGAATTGATATTATATGCTTTTCAACGTGAAAACTATGCTATTTCACGCAAAGGTGGTGAAAAGATCATGAAAAAGGTGGTGGAATCTAAAAATCATGCATGGACACTTCACTCAATCTTGAAAAAGCTACTTTTTGTCGAAGCACATGTAGAACCAAGAGAATATGTAGAATGTGGGCCGACATCACGGGTATATTGTGTTTTTTTACTGTTTTTAGTGCAAGAAAAAATGTGCACGCATTATAACGCGAGAACATTATAATGCGCACATGTTATTCATCCCTAGAATGGTCATGTCTCTACTTCTAAAAAATGCGCTTGTGTTATCATAAAGTTGGTTTCTTTTATAGGTTTATTTTCTCTCTATCTATACTCTCTCTCACTCTTTCACACCCTCTCTTCCACCCTCTCACCCACTCTCCCACACTCTCTCTTACTCTCTCCCACCCTCTCCCACTCTCCACTCTCTCCCACCCTTCCCCACTCTCTCC